>RJWJ010016366.1:0-34596 GCA_004363605.1 Indri indri
TCCAGACAAGGGACAGAAATTTTCAGCCAAGGAAGACAAAGAAGCAAACTTGGATTTTCATTTGTGAAAATGAGCAATTTCTGCCTTTTTAAATGTTCCTGACCCATGAGGTTTAGGCCTAATGTCTAGGCTTAGGGCTTTGGTTAAACAGAAGCTTTTGTTCTTCACCTACATATTTTTTGCCTTTGTTAGAACACGAGGGATCGAGTTGGGGTGGCGGGGAGAAGAGGGGAGGAAGAGAGGCTGAGCTCCTGCTGCTCTCCTGCCATCGCGGAGATTCCTTTGGTGAAGTCGCCCCCAAGAAATCTTAAGTACTTTGTAGAAACATGGTTTGGAAAAATTAAATAAAATTCAAATAGTTATGGCTGGTAGACTTGTCTACATATGACAGATTATAAAATTGTACGGTCAGAAATGTATTTGGAGAGTGAAATAAATTCTGGGAAAATGCAAACGTTTCTAACTTAAAGGGTTAGCACAGTTGTCTTGCTTTATGTCATTTCTTTAGAATATTTGATCTGATCAAGGTTTTATCCTGAGATAAATTTTTGGCTAATAATTTCCTACACTTGCCTAAACTTCCTTAGCGGCCACACTAAACTTTGCAAAACACAACTTCTCTGTCCCCCAATCTTCACCCTTAACCCCTTTTCTCTCTATAAACGCTCTGACCTCCACTGTGTCCCCCACATTGAGATGAATGCTGGAGATTTAACGAAGCCTGTATTGAACTTCTAAAACAAGAAGAAAGTTTGAATTTCTGCCCTCTGTGGCCTTGTAAGCTGCTTCTGGAAGTTTCCTAAGTTAGACAGAATCTAACACTCAGGAAGGAATTGTTTGTGGTGATAACAAAGAGAAAGGGAAACACTTGAGGGTTTAATTGAAAGTAATTATGGCATTGAACCACTGCCAATGGAAAATTTTCAGAAAGCCCATCTTTTGCAAGAAAGCAAACTTCCAGATAGCTTTGGGAGGAAAAACTTTTTTGAAAAAACACTGAAAACCAGGTAATTGTTTTAAGCAGTTTTCCCCCATGGGTAAAGTCTTTGTATTTTATCTATGGGGTAAACATTCCAAAACTTTCCTGAAATACAATGTAGAGGAATAATAAATATAAAGAAATGTAACGAAACTAAAAATTGTCTTTATCTCAGAGAAGTCATAGCTGTTTACATAGTTCCATGGACCTCTGACCTGAAGAAATTTATAGCAATGTGGCAAAAGCCTGAGGGAAATGAAACATATTCTGTGTTTCCTTTCTGTTCTATTTCTGTTGGGTTTCCTGGGAATTCACATAGACAGGGAAACTGATTATACTTCTTGTGGCTATCTGGATATTCAAGTTCTCTGAGTTATCAGGGGAGCAGTGAAACAAAGTTGGCATGTGTGCACTTACATTGTGTTGGTCAAAAAACTTAGGACAGTGGTCCCCAAACTTTTTGGCACCAGAAACTGGTTTCATGGAAGACAATTTTTCCGTGGATGGGGGTTGGGGTGGCGGTGGTGGGGGTGATGTTGGTTTCAGGATGATTCAAGCACATTGCATTTATTGTGCACTTCATTTCTGTTATTGTTACATATAATGAAATAATTATTCAAGTCACCATAGTGCAGAATCTAATGCTGATCTGACAGAAGGTGGAGCTCAGGCAGTGATGCAAGCAATGGGGAGTGGCTGTAAATACAGGTAAAGTTTTGCTCACTCACTGCCACTCACCTCCTGCTGTGTGGCTGGTTCCTAACAGGCCATGGACTGGTACCAGTCTGCCGCCCAGGGCTTGGGGACTGCAGACTTAGGGGAAACTTAAAATAAATTTAGAAACTATTTGAGTTTTAGAAAAAAAGCCTTTTGGATGTCTGGGATATAAAGTTGCCCAGAAGCAAATTAATTTCTAATGACTGTTCTTAAATACATTATAGGGAAGAATTTGAATGTTTAGAGACCAGTGGGTAGACAGGTTTGGTCAGGTTGGCACAGTGGGTTTGTTGTTGTTATTTGTGATTGTGTTGCTGTTTTTGCATTGCATGCCTTTAGGCATGTTATGTATTTTCCAGTTGGCCATAGCCCCAACTACTGCCCATTCCCTGTTGTTTTATCCATGATTGGACTCAGCATATTTATCCTTGTAAATCTTTAGTTAGCAATTTTAGAGGAAGCCTACTGTTGTCAGGTAATGATAACAAAAGCCATCTTTTCATAAGTACCTACAATATGGTAGGCACTTAACATTCACCATTAACCTTTTCAGCAATCCCACAGGTAGACATTATCCCACTTGAAAGATTTGGAGACCACTAATGGTAATGCTAGGATTTGAACCCAGGTAAATTGAGCTTTAATATCTACCCTCTTTCCACTAAATCTCAACTTCCTTGTGATTCAGAAATAACATTACACACGAACTTTGAATATATGCCTCTTCAAATGTATGTAGGATAAATGGCATATATAGCTTGTTAAGTTGCAGTATAAAAGAGTGCAAGAGCCTTGGACCTCAACTAAGATTCATAAGAAAAAGAATGAGACATTTGTTCTACATAAGATCAGCAACTAGAAAGAACAGATTTTTTTTTTCTTTTTCTTTTGGTAAAACTGCCCCAGGGCCCAGAGGGGTCAACCGTTGTCATAATTCATTTGGCAAGCCCGTCAAAGATAGCTCGGTCATTTAGTCTAACAAAATATTTTTTAACAGTCAGGGTGCACACTTGATTTGGATCCAGGGACAAATGGCTCTCCAAAGGCTTCCTGGCAGGTTGATGGCGCGATGCATCAACTGGATGTATCAGGACTTAATAGTACTGAACCATGGAGTACATTTAAAAAGCTCACACATGTTCTCAAATATCGTAGTATATAACAAATTTCATTGCTTTCAACTCAATGATATTTAGAATATGTGATACATCAGTCTTTCGGCTCTGGGATTTAGTAATGGTCCAAGGTTGTTGTCTTCTTTTCAAATGTAAAAAGCTTAACTTGAAATATGGGTCATTTATCTTAGGCTTGGTTTGAAATGGCATATATTCAATCATGTTGTAATGCGTAATATCTTATAATTTAACCATGAAGGAAGTTATAGCTACACATCATTTATCCAGAATCACTGAGAATGGAGATGTTCCACTTAGCACATTTTCCTGAATACCTTAAAGTACCTCCAAAATTATAAAAGCTATGCTTATTTTTATTCATCTAGTTTTGATATAAACATGGTCAGCATCACAATTTTTCTTCCTAATAATTTAAAGTTTTTGTATAATTAGCTTTTTTACTACCAAAAAGAAAAAGAAAGAAAAAGAGCGCTAAAGAAATTCTTGTGGGTTTGTGTCTGGATCCACATTCAACCTTCGGCACTTCAGAGCCAGAGGGAGTTGCTCTTGCCCTGCCTTCTTGACAGTGATTATGCTGTCTTCTTCTTCTTCTTGTTGTTCTTCTTCTTCTTTTTTTTTTTTTTTTGCTAACTCTGATTTTATCTCAGAAAATACATATTAAACACTTTTTAATCTAGAATTCAACTAACCAGAAACACAAATTCCATTTATGCTTCCGTCTTATCTCGAGTTATACTTCTTAGTGGAGATAGAGGGGGTTGATTGGTAACTCTCCTCTTTCGCCTCCCATCCTCGAAAAGACATGTCTACCTCCCAATCCTCTGATGAGGACCTGTGATTATTACCTTATTTACACGAAAGAATTTTTGCAGATATAATTAAGTTTTTGAGAGGAGGAGCTTATCCTGGGTTATTCAAGCAGCCCCTAAATCCCATGACAGGTCTTTATAGGAGACAGATGCAGAGAGAAAGCCACACGAAGACAGGCCTGGATTAGAGGGATTCAGTCACGAGCGAAGGAATGTCAGCGGTCACCAGAAGCTGGAAGACGTGAGGAACAGAATCTCCCCTAGAGCTTCTGCCAACACCTTGATTTTGGACTTCTGGCCTCCAGAACTGTGAGAAAATAAATTTCTTCCATTTTAAGCCACCAAGTTGGTGATAATTTATTATAGCAGCCAGAGGAAACTAATATAGGAGGTTTCTGTAAAAATTTTTCAAACTGTGTATAAGAGCTACAAGGCTGTTGGCAAATTGTTTGCTTTTCTCGCAAGTAAATTTGTTTTCAGTCTCACTCTTGCAGAGATGCTGTCAGTGCGGTGTTTGCTGGTGCCCACATACGCTCTAAGTGAGAGGTCCTGAATACGCTGACACCTACTGACTGCCCTTCATCTGTTTGCTTGCTTTTTTTTTTTTAAGGATTAAGGAAAAGGTATTGCCAGAGTCAGAAAGCATTTAGGATGAAGGTGTTTGTTTCTCTGACAAAGTCCGTCCTAAAAGTATGTCTTGGAACTCTCTGTGGCAGTAAAACAGTTCATGGTTTAACTTGTTTTGTCTCTCAATTTCTATATCACTTTCTTTCTCTTTCTCTTCATGCATTTTCTGAAAATCTTTTTGTGGTAGACTTTACAAGTCTCAGCCAATACGTCTAGTTCAATCGTCCTGTAGAAGATGTGCCCTCTTCGAGGTAGGCATGGCTATATTTCTTGTTTTAGCCAATCAGATATGAGCATCTCTTTGGGCCAAAGCATTTACTTGCTAATGTTCAACCCTCAAGTTCCTTCTTCCTCTGCCATGGTGGTCATGGAGCACATGTTGATGTGGAGGCACAATGAGACTGAGGCGGCCTGAGTTGTGGACCCGCGCATGGGGGCCAGCAGTCTTGAGAGATCTTGGCAGGCAGAGGACTGGTAAACAAGAAATAAACCACTATTGTTTTAAGCCACTGAGGTTTTAAGGTTGTTTGCTATTGTTGCATAATCTAGCGTATTGTGACAATACAATTTCTTAATCAATTTTAAATTTTGTAATTTTAAATTCTGGTACCAGCTACATTGTTTCATTTTTGTAATTATTTCAATCACATAAATATTTTCTGATATATATTACCTTTCAATGAGATGATTTTATGTACTTGCACAAGCTTAAAAATAAAGTAGAAAATAAGAACTCAGTATTGTGAATTCAGTAGCTTTAGTCTGGTGAGAGGAATAACAAGTATTTTTTTTTCCATTAAAAACATCAAAAGTAAGTTTTATTTATGAAGTAATAGTTTAGAAACTTTAGCAAATATAGAGAAATAAAAGAAAGATTTAAAGACTCAGATTAGAACTCTCCACATTTTAGTGTACAAAATCAGCTTATGACAAAACTGATCTGAATTGAAAGTCAAGTCACAGCAAAATTCTAAGGTCAACAAATTTACTCTGAGAACCCCATTTTCTACTTCCTTTTTATGGCTCATTAAGCTCTTGTCTTTTGCAATGTGAGGGGTCCCCTCCCAGAGGCATTAATGTGTGAACACATTGGCTTTCTTAACTGTACCATGCATGTAAGAGCGTCAGGTCCTTCAGAGAGGTTACTGTGCAATGGTACCCCCAGGGCATTATTTTTTAGTTCCTGTGTCTGTTTTTTAAATATTTATTTATTTATTTTATTATTATTATTTTTTATTTGTTTTGGTTATATGGATTGCTTTTGGACTGTTTGAGTCAAAGTTATAAATGTGCCCATCACCCAGATAGTGTACATTGTACTCATTAGGTATGATTTCACCCATCCCCTCCCTACTCCCACCCGCATGATTTCTATTGAGTTTTACTTCCATCTGCACCCATGAGTGCTGATTGGTTACTTCCAACTTAATAGTGAGTACATGTGGTGTTTGTTTTTCCATTCTTTAGAAATTTCAGTTAGGAGAATGGTCTCTAGTTCCACCCAGATCATTACAAAATGTATTAATTCATTTTTTTTTACGGCTGGGTAGTACTCCCTGGTATATATATACCACATTTTATTAATCCACTCATGAATTGATGGGCACTGGGTTGATTCCACATTTTTGCAATTGTGAATTGTGCCAGAATAAACTGTGCTGCATTCTAGTGCAGGTGTCTTTTTGATAAAATGACTTTTTTTTCCTTTGGGTAAATATCCAGTAGTGGGATTGCTGGATCAAATGGTAGGTCTACTTTTAGTTCTTTGATGAATCTCCATACTATTTTCCGTAGAGGTTGCACTAGTTTGCAGTCCCACCAACAGCGTATCAGTGTTCTTATCTCTCTGCATCCATGCCAGCCTCTATTGTTTTCGGACTTTTTGATAAAAACCATTCTCACTGGGGTTAGGTGATATCTCCTTGTGGTTTCGATTTGCATTTCTCTGATGATTAGTGATGCTGAGCATTTTTTTTCATGTGTTTATAAGCTTTTATTCTATCTTCTTTTGAAAAGCTTCTGTTCATGTCTTTTGCCCACTTTTTAATGGGGTCGTTTGATTTTTTTCTTGCTGATTTGCTTGAGTTCTTCCTAGATTCTGGTTATTAGCCCTTTATTAGATGTATAGCATGAGAATATTTTCTCCCATTCTGTAAGTTGTCTATTTTCTGTGTTGATTGTTTCTTTGGCTGTGCAGAAGCTTTTTAATTTAACCAAGGCCCATTTATTGATTTTTGTTGTTGCTGTGATTGCTCTTGGGGTCGTCTTCATAAATTCTTCACGTAGGCCACTATCTAGAAGAGTTTTTCCAATATTTTCTTCTAGAATTCTTATAGTTTCATGTCTTAGATTTAAGTCTGTTATCCATCTTGATTTAATTTTTGTGCATGGTAAGAGATATGGATCCTGTTTCAGTCTTCTACGTGTGGCTATGCAAATTTCCCAGCACCATTTATTGAATAGGGATTCTTTTCCCCACTGTATACTGCTGGCTACTTTGTCAAAGATCAAATGGCAATATATGGAAGGTTTTATATCTGGGTTCTCTGCTTTGTTCCATTCCATTTGTCTACGTCTCTATTTTTATGCCAGTACCATGCTGTTTTGGTTACTATAGCCTTATAGTATAGCTTAAAGTCTGGTAAAGTGATGCCTCCAGATTTTTTCCTTTTGCCTAAGTTTGCTTTGGCTATTTGGGCCCTTTTCTGGTTCCAAACAAAGCATAGAATTATTTTTTCTAGATCTGAAAAAAATGATGTTGGTATTTTGATGGGGATTGCATTGAGTCTGTAAATCACTTTGGGTAGCATGGACATTTTAATAATGTTGATTCTGATGATCCATGAGCATATATTTAGGAATAGCAAATATTAAAGCACAGATTCTGAGTTAAAGTTTCATCTGTCCTTTGTTATTGTGAAAAACTGCTTGTTAATTTGAAAAATAGTTATAAAGTGTTCTAAGATACTTTACTTTAAAACTATAAATGAAAATGTTTGTCCAATGAAGAGTCATCATAAAACCAATTTGTTTTATAACTGGAAGAGACTTTAGCATTTATTAAACCAAATATTTTCACTTTTTTTGGCAAAATGGCTGATTCTTTGTCTGGGACAAGAAATGTACAGGATTTACCAAGAACATGTCATATCACAAAATCAAGGTAGTTATCAAAGACCAGTAGGGTTATGTCAAAAGGACCTAGGAGCATAACTGAAGAAGCTCCTGCAATCCAAGTTGGGATAATTTTGGCATCAAATTCTCAATCAATTTATCATATCAAATACATTTAAAATCAGGAGTTCACAATAGTATGTAACAAAAAAATAGAGAGAGAAAAGGAAAGAAAAATAAAATAACCTTATTGCTTCATTTTGGAGGATGTAGGGAAGCAACTCACTATTTTGAAAACTTGTAGAATTTCAAGCCTATATCTTATCTTTCGAAAATCAATTGTACCTCAGAGTAATCCAATATTTAACAAATGGACATTTTTTTTTTATAAATGCATTCAGCTAAGAAATGAAGAAGAAATGCTAGAACTAGAACATCACTATTTTGCAACTCCCAATACAACAGTAAGTCTAAGCATTGATCTATAATGGCTACTAATATCACAAAAGAGAGGCAGCTAGCTACTGTGCCCTCCTAATTCAAACACACATCATCTAACGAGTATTATTGTCAAAAAAAAAATCTGAATCTGATCAAACTCTACATCTATCTACCAGCTTTCTTGATTGCACCATAAGAATTAGTTTTTGCTGAGAGCTATATAGTTAGATTAGGGACAGAGGAGCATGTTAAGCAACACTATAAAGATGCAATTAACAAAAATCTAGACTGTGGAAATTCTACAGGGCTCGCAATCCATTTTTTCAACAAATAAATTTCAAGGAAGGGGAAAGAAAAGGGAAAACTGTTGATTGAAAGAGACTTTCCTTTCTTTCTTTTTTTTTTTTTTTTTGAGACAGAGTCTCACTCTGTTACCTGGGCTAGAGTGTCGTGGCGTCAGCCTGGCTCACAGCAACCTCAAACCCCTGGGCTCAAGTGATCTGCTGCCTCAGCCTCCCGAGTAGCTGGGACTACAGGCATGCACCACCATGCCCGGCTAATTTTTTCTATATATATTTTTAGTTGTCCAGCTAATTTCTTTCTATTTTTAGTAGAGAGGGGGTCTCGCTCTTGCTCAGGCTGGTCTCAAATTCCTGAGCTCACAATCCACCTGCCTCAGCCTCCCAGAGTGCTAGGATTACAGGCATGAGCCACCGTGCCCAGCCCTGAAAGAGACTTAAGAGACACATTAACCAGCTGAATTTTAAACACTTTATTTGAATCCTTATGCAAGCCAACTAAAAATAAGTGAGATAAGCAGGAAAATTTGAATATTCTCTTAGATATTTGATGATATTAAGGAATTAGTGTTAATTTATCTATGTGTGCTAATGGAATTATGGTTATATTTAAAGAAAAGCATACTTAACTCTCAAATATACATCAAAATATCTTGAGATGAAATTATATGATACTTGGGATTTGTTTAAAATAATCCACTGGGAAGGAATGGGTTGGTGAGTGGGAAGCAGGTGTGAGTATAGATGAAACCAAATTTATTTAAGGTTATAATTGCTGAAGCAGGGTGGTGCATAGATAGTAAGTAGTTAATTATGCCATTTTCTTTCCTTTGTATATGTTCACAACTTTTAATACAAATTAGAAAAAATTCTCATTTTGAATATGTAAAAACTGCCTAAACTAGGGCTTCTTGGGAAAAATGACTAATTGCGAATTTGAGGAAATGTACAAGATTTTATCATTTCAGAAACCAGGAAAGTTATTGAAGACATTTGGGGTCATGTTGTGAGGATTTAGTAGCCTAAAGAGGTTCCCACTAGCCAATCTGGGCATAAATAAGGATAATAACCAGAATGGATAAAAGCACATCAAATATGTTTAAACCCACAAACAAACTGGCAAAACCTCCTTGCTCTCTTTTGGAGGACCCTGGAGAAATAATTCATTATTTTTGACAATTTGTAAATACAAGGAAAGGTTTGAGCATGTGCCTTACCTTTTCTATAGATCTATACTTCAGGGTAACCAAATAGTTTATAAGGAGAAGTTACTGTTTATAGAAGTACTGCAACTGGTAAAGGCAGAAGACATGCTAGAATCACACTGTCTACATTTTGCAACCCCTAATGAAAATAACAGATCTAGGCAATGGCTATCAATGGCTGCTAATAACTCAAAAGGAGAAGCAACTAGACATCATACGCCTCATAATGGAAGTACACAATACCACCTAAGAAGCACCTGAAATGATCGAGCTTCTAGATCTAACTATAGGAAGTACAGGAAACAGAGGAACATATTAAATATGACTATAAGGATGCCATGAGCAAAGTCCAGACTGAGAAACTCTACTGACAAATGACCTAGTTTTTTTCTCCCTAAATAAACTGAAGGAGAGGAGAGAGTGAGAGCGTGTGTGTGAGCAAGAGAAAGAGGGAATCTGTAGTTTACAAGAGTCTTATGAGGCATTTCAACAGTTGAATTTTATGGACATTATTTGGATTTTATTCAAAGTAATATTTTTAAAAAATTTAACAATTAGGGAAATTTAAACACTGGATATTTCAAAATATTATTTTTTTTTAGAATTTAATATTATGACTTTATAAAAACAAAATAGTTCTAATCTTTTCAGAATTTACTCTAAAATACTTATGGACATAATGATATAATAATATGACCCTGGGATTTGTTTTCCAAATACACAGAGGTGAGTTAGGTATAAATGAACAAAAATTGACCATAAGTTGATAATTGTTGAAACTAGATTATAGGTACATGGGATTTATTATTCTATTCTTTCTACTTTTGTATGTTTGAAATTCACATTGATAAAATGTTAACAGCAACAACAAAACCCAAAAAGCTAAGGCCCAGAGACACTAAGCAACTTACCCAATACCATCTATGTAGTGAGGGACAGTTCAAACCTGAAGCTGGACTCTTCCAATCAAATACTCTTTCCGTTATAACAAGCTGTTTTGCACGGAAGCCAGACTTCTGGGTACCAGATATCTGTTCAGCTCCACAAGCCAATGGGTGAATTGGGGAATACACTGTGGTGTGATCGGATACTCGTACAAGCAGCTCATCATCAAGTAGCCAAGTGGCAAATTGAGATCGACTGGGAGTGCAAAGCAGCTGTTGACTTTTAAAGTAGTGCCCAGAGCTCTTGGCTTTTCCCCACGTGGTTTTTAAGGGAGCCATTTCAAAAGAAGACCAGCTTTCAAAATGCCCAAACATAGCTGAAAGGCTGCTTAGTTTTCACCTAGACTTTTCTTGATTGCGTCCTGAGAGTATTTTTGCTGACATCTATATAGTCAGACCAATGGGGGAGGAGGTGTCTCATGAGGATAGCTAAGGTCACAGTGTGTGGGCACCAAAGATTAGAGGACAGAGTGTTATTTCCACATTGATTAAGTTTGCTGTTTCACTAGACACTAAAACAAAGTCACCACTGCTATAAGTCTGGCATTGTTGACAGACTCGGGCTGGTGAGAAGGTCTGTGGACGGATGAAGAACATATGAAAATCATACTGGAAATCAGAATTTTGTACAAGTGGCCACAGGACACAACCGTACAAGGGCATACCAATCTTTAAAAGTGGGTAAATACCGAACCAATATTTGAACGAAGCTAACTAGGCAAACATTCACTGCTCTTATATAGCATCCTTATTTCTGTGTTTTGTTACGATGTATTCAGAGGTTGAGGATCTCTGGAGGTCACTGGTGGGAAAGAAAGGCAAGGTCAAATTTGTCTGTTGTCAGTCACAGATACTCTCACCTTTCCTTTATCAATATTCAAGTCCTGTATTTCAGGCAGGTGCTCCTAGTAGACACCTAGTGCTCTTTCCTGTCCAGTGTCTATTCCCATTGTCTTTCTAACAGCACCCATACTTTCCTTGAAACACGATCACTCCCCCATCATGTGTAGTCTTGGTGGAATTATTAATCAAATGGGCACCAGACCCAAGTTTTGCTAATATGACTCGTTCTAGTAGAAGTTTGGATATTGCAGTTATGAATTATCCCAATAGTGGCATTCTAAAGAGAAAGACTTTTGGATCATGTTCCCTAGAGCTCTAAAACTTAGCCACTCCATATCCTGTCCTTTTAAAGGCCAGACACTTATCTTTAATTCTGTTACTTGTCCCTTATCATCTATAAGATTCTTTTTTTCCTTATGTGAGAATTGGTTTATGTTGCTGACAACAAAATCTAAATGTCTGTCATTTAGATTCTGTCCACAAATGATAGTCACAAATGATAGCCAGCCACTAAAAGAGAATAAATCAAGGGTATTGAATATTTATTTAGTACGGGGCAGGGCAGTACTTTGAGCCATACCATACGTAACTTAAGTTATTGGCATATACTAAAATCAAATCTTTTTTTGTTTTTTGAGACAGAGTCTCACTCTACTGCCCTGAGTAGAACGCAATAGCATCAGCCTAGCTCACAGCAACCTCAAACTCCTGGACTCAAGCAATCCATCTGCCTCAGCCTCCCAAGTAGCTGGGATTACAGGCACATGCCACCATGTCCGGCTAATTTTTTCTATATATTTTTAGTTGTCCAGCTAATTTCTTTCTATTTTTAGTAGAGACAGGGTCTTGCTCTTGCTCAGGCTGGTCTCAAACTCCTGAGCTCAAACGATCCACCCACCTCGGCCTCCCAGAGTGCTAGGATTACAGGCGTGAGCCACCACACCCGGCCTAAAATCAAATCTTTTATGCTTCTTGACTTGTTCTTGGAGAAAAATCAATTGGGGTACTGAAATTTTGGTGTATTTTGGTTTTCCTTTTTCTCTTGAAAAAAATGATTAAAAAGTCGTGGTATGAAAATAAGCCCACAATGCAATGTACCAATATCACATTTGTATTTTTATTCCTATGTCTTCTGAAGAATTAGATACAGTAGATAGCAACAGCATGAATCTGAAATAGAATAAACTTTCTTAAGTCAAAGACAATTCATGATTGTTAGAATTCATATACTGCCCCAATTCTTTTCATGTATATTTTCACAAAGCGACTTAATTAACAAAATTTATCCCAGAAAAGAAATTATTTATAGTCTAGATAAAAAAAGTGTAGATGTAAGTGGTGAATACTTCTTTTGGTGAAATACCCACTTGACTGTAGGGTGAACCAAGTTGATTTCTTGGAAACCCTGAGAGAGGGAAGTGGGCTTCTTACCTGATGCAGCAGCCTTTCTTACTTAGAGGTCATGCACAACCCCTGAAGATCGATGATCATCCTTAGCCTTCAGGTAGGAATGAGGTAGAACTCTGGAGCTTTTCCATTTCTTAGGTTCATTCCTGAAGGTCCCTCCTGGCTCCCTGTTATGGAATGGATTGTGTCCCCACAAATTCATACGGTGCAGCTCTAACCTCCAAAATGAGGTATTTGGGGACGGGACCTTAAAGGAGGTAGTTAAGATTAAATGAGGTCATAAAGGTGGGGCCTTAATCCAATAGTACTGGTGTTCATATAAGAAGAGGAAGAGGCCAGGCTTGAGGCCAGGAGTTCAAGACCAGCCTGGCCAACACAGTGAGACCCCCATCTTTACAAAAAAAGTTTTAAAAATTAGGCAGGTGTGGTGGTACATGTCCACAGTCCTAGCTATTCGGGAGATGAGGTGGGAGGATCACTTGAGCCTGGGAGTCTTCAGCCTGGGTGACAGAGCAAGCCCCCGTCTCTGAAAACAAAAAGAGGAAGAAACATTAGAGATCTCTTTCTCTCCTTCAGAGCAAAGGACATAGCCAGAAGGCAGCTATCTTCAAGCCAGGAAGAGAAGTCTCTCCAGAAACCAACTCTGAGGCATCTCAGTTCTGAACTCCTAACCTCCAGAACTGTGAGAAAATAAATGTCTGTTGTTTAAGCCACCCAGTCTGTGGTATTTTATTATGGCAGTCGTAGCAGACTAACACACTCCCTGTCTGTGTTCTGACAATACATGGTATTGCCATATAAAAAACTCTCTTAGACCCCAACAGCCTGTGATTGTTGGGTAAGGTCAGTGTAACATTTTTATCAATACTTTGAACTCATAATCTCAGCTCCTGCCTTTCTTTACTATGTGCCATTCCCTGCACCCTGTTCCTGTGCTCTGTGGCAGCTTGGTGTGACCTGAGTGATGCCCTGGTGCTGTCCCAGCAGGTCACCACTGGTGTGCTCAGGCTTCTAGAATGCTGGTGCTTACCTGATCCTAACCCCCCAAGCTGTAGGAACTCTGCTGTCTGTGCTGGACTCTCAGAGTCCTTGACATTCTTTGCATACTCTTGGGTCTATGTTTACCCAGTCACCTTCCTCTTCTGATTTTCTTATCCTACAACCACATAGAGCCTTCTTTTGCCCAGCTTACGTCAGGGATCCCTGAAGGTTAGGTTGGGGTGTATCGCAGTACAGCTTCACTCTGTGGTCACTGAGCCCCTTTCTTTAGACCCGCTTTTGTGTCTCCAGAATGAGATGCACCAGATGCACATCTTTTCTCATTATGGTTTTTCTTCTAAGAAATGTCATTGTTTTTTCTGCAATCTAACCTCAATTGCCCTCACTTGCACCCAATCAGTGTGTGAACCCAGATTGTGAACAGGGTTCAAGATCTTTCCCTTGAGTTTGAGGAGACCCATGCACGTCAAAGGATATATGTGTACACTGAGTGTCCCACTAAAGCCATGTGTTGCAACCTAATCACCAATGTGACAGTCTTTGGAGGTGGAGCCTTTGGGAGGTGATTAGCTCATGAGATTAGTATCCCAGGGAGCTCCCCCCACTTCTGCCATGCTGAGTGAAGAGTCAGCAAGAAGACAGCCATATATGAGGACACAGGCCCTCACCAGACACTGGATCTGCCAAAATACCTTGATTCTAGACTTTGCAGCCTCCAGACCTGTGAGAAATATTAAATGAATTTCTGTTGTTTATAAGCCACCCTGTCTATGGTATTCTGTTATAGCTGCCCATAGTATTCCCCCTTATGCACAGGTGATATGTTCCAAGACCCCCCCCCCGCCCCCGCCCAGGGGATTTCTGAAACCGTGGATAGCAGTGAACCTTATATATACATATATATACACATAGTTATATACGTAACCTCACATGTGCCTTGTGTGTATGTGTGTGCATGTATGTATGTATAAACTTAAGCTTAAGGTTTTTTCCTATACATGTGTATCCATAACAAAGTTCATAAATTAGGCACAATAAGAGATCAACAACTAATAATAAAATAGAACAATTGTAACAATATACTGTAATAAAAGTTATATAAATGTGGTCTCCCTCTCTCAAAATGTCTTACTGTACTATACTCACCTGTCTTCAGACCATGGTTGACTGCCGGTAATTGAAACCACAGGAAGCGAAACCTCAGATAAGGGGGGACTATTGTATGTCTACTAATAGATAGGAGTGGAGGGGTTGCCTCAGTTTACAAGCTGTCGTGGCCAAGCCTCATCTCCAGCCAAGAGGTCGGTAGAATCCCTGTGGGAGTTTTACCAGTTGGAATTTTTATGTTTCACTCTAATTTAGATCAGTTCCTAGGACAGAATCTCTGCTACAGAGGTGCGTAATAAATTCATATGAATGGGGAACACAGCACTGTCGCAGCTCAGAGAATCCCAGAGAGGTTCTGCTCTCCTCTCGTGCTTTTGTGCATTTCTGCCATCCCCCGTCCTGCAGTGTCTGCCCCTCACACAACCTGAGCTGCCTCAGCACTCCGCTCCCACCCAAACTTCCTTTTATTGCTGTACCTTTGACAATTGCTTTTCCTCTATTTGCCTCCAATATCAGCTGGGTATGTTAGTATGACCTGTTCTGGCTCTCTGTTTCTGACAACCTTCTAGAGAGCTGCTGGTAACAGTGACAGCCTGTCTCCTTGTACTCCTTGTTTTCCTTCATCTGACCAAATAACACAGAGGCGTAGAATCGTGGTCCGTCTTTAGTCTGTCCTCTCCCATCCAGGCCTGAACGGCGTGCTTCTACCCTGCCTACTCACGGGGAGCTAGCTGCTTTCCCAGAGGGGAAAACACTGTGTACAAATGGCATACCTCGCACGGGGGTTTTGTCTTGCTTTTGAAAGTTAAAACCTAAAGGCGATGATTACTTAACAACTATCATTCATTACCTGACATTCTTCTCTTTTTAGAGAACAGATACATCACTGAAGAATTTTGACAGCTTAGGGAAGAAAAAAAATCTCTTTTCCTATCCTCTACATTCCTCTGGCTGTAAATTAGATCAATAAAAGACAGATTAAGATGAGAAAAACATACCCATTTATTTAATAAAAATTTCACACTGCACAGGAGCCTTCATAAGGAAATGAAGATGCAAAGAAATGGTTGAGACTGTGCATTTTATACGAGGGTTGATGAAGAGTAGAAAGTCATGGAAAAATATGATAGGACAAAGGTATGAGCCCAGGTGGTAAACTGGGGGCACCTAGCAAGGCCTGTGCAGTGGGATTCGTCTAGGCACCCCTCCATCTTTGGAGACAAGGACACCCCTTTCCTCTGGGCATAGGGAGGGCACCTCTCACCTGAGGGTCTTGTGTCCTGCTGCAAGGGACATGGGGGAGGTCAGAGAGTCCTTTCAGCAACTATTTCTCAAATTCCTTCAGTTTAGATTATTCAGTATACCAAGATGCCATCTTTTGGGGCATTGTGTTCTAAATCTTATCGAGAGATGAAACAGAGGTTACCTAAAGTGACTCTCCCAGTTTATGTTGGCTTTGTCTTTAGAACCAGAAATGAAGATATTATCAATGGAGAAAGTGAATATTGTATCAGTAACTTTCAAAGAAGTTTCAACAACAAAAAATAGGGTGTCCCCTAAATAAACAGGAGATTCTTATTTGCCTAATTTTTTACAGATTTCCTAAGGTGAGAAATACATGTTTTCCCCTCATCACTTTATTATGGCTGTTACTATAGGAACTGATGCATTTGTTGTTAATTTGTTGATGTTAAATTAGCACCTATATGTCTTTTTCTTTGTATCTTTAACAGAAATAATTATAATGTGGGTTTATGTCATTGTTATTTGAACTCTTTAAACTCCAGGTACATTTTGCTTTAAACTCTAGTCCTGCTAGAGATCTTGCTCTTAAATATTATTCAGCTCTTCTTTTTCAACCACATAAGAAACCTTGTATAAATTAAATAAATTTGCATAGTTGAAAGAATACTCTCTAAGGTCAGTTATTCTAGATTTTTCCATATTAATATTTATGTGACTTTTGAAAGTTTACTCTTCAGATGTATAGATTTATGGAAGACTCTCAGGATTTGTTCTGAGAGACCCATCTCCTCAAGTTACCCACCTAACCGTTACCCCACACAATGCCCACAATAACATGCCATATGAAACCAAGATTATATTTACTTTAGGTCTTCAAGACAAATTTATATTTTATGGCTGTGGAGAGAGCTAACTTTCACCCATCTTCTCTCCCAGGCTAACCTGCATCTCCCACCCAAATACCTATGTCTGATTCTTAAGAGTAATTACTACAAGTGCTCAATTTTTGGGGGGGGGAATTGATTTTCAGAGAGAGTGAACACACATAAAATAATGGATTAATCATCACAGAGTAGTTCTCCTTAACTCTGCCCAAGTTAACAACAGATTTGTCTTTTCAAAAAGGTTAAATCTGGCACCTCAGGGGACAAAAAGTACCCTATTAGTGTTGTTAAGATAATTAATTGGAAGGTCATTAGGCTGAGACAGCTTCAGTGCCATGGGTTCCTGTGTAAGCAAACCAAAACCGAATTCAATATAAACAGCAAAATGAAACTTAAGCTTAACCAATCAGAAACTGCCAACTAACCTCTAAGTAGGAAGTTTCCACCAGCTCATGCCCTAATAAGGCAAATGCTTAGCTGTAGCCAATTAAGTAATTTCTTTACTCTACTTCTGAATTTAGCTTATAAAAGCCTGCTGCTCATGTGGCTAAAGCAGGGCTCTTTGAACCTCTTCTAGTTTTGAGTGCTGCCCTATTCATGAATCCATTAATGCTCAAATAAACTATGTCAAATTACTTTTGTCTAACTTGTTTTTTTTTTTTTTTTAAGTTTTAAAGAAAAAATATGTCCTGACACCGGTTAAAACAATAAGGCAGACTTTATTCAAAACTATTGCAGTTGGTGTAGGGACTACTATTATACAATGGGGTTTTTGCAGTAGGGGAGGGAGATTGCCCTCAACTCTGAATACAACAAAGAAAAGTGGGGATTTACAGCCAAGGAGCTAGGTGTGGGGCATTGTAGATCTAAAATTACTGTTGGGGTACAGTGATTCTTGCTAAACTGTCCTGATAGGATTCTTGCTGAAGTCAGGCCATGGTGATCAGACATCATCTGGAAGATGATGGCAAATGAGGAATTTGGTCAGATATTGAGGGTTACCAAGGGAGGGAGATTCTGGCTGAACTGACTCGATAAGATTCTTGCTAAAACTGGGCTCTTAAGGGCATGCCCAAGGACAGGGCTAAATTGAAAATAGAGCTCAGAGGAGCCAATCTTGGTTAAAGAGAGAGTCTTTGTTATTAGTACATTTTAAAATACCAACCTGCCTATTATGTCACTGAAGAATGTGGGGTCTTTCTCATAAACTGAAGCAATATAAAGAAACATGAGTGGCTTTTATTCTTTTTTGATGAGTTTCAGAATTTTTCTCATTTTAATACAATAAACACATATTACTCTCAGAACAGCAAATGTTAAGAAAAATCTTTAAAAGTAAAATATAAGAATAATAGCAGCAACCTCCCAAGAAATGCTTTGATTTTGTACTCAATTCTATCTCCTATCCTATTTCTTGTTCCTTATAATTTTTAAATATTGATAAGAATAATTTTTGAAAGTTGATAGGATAAAAAAGTTGATAGGAATATAAGAGTACTGCAAGATGAGTATTTTATTTCATTTTTTTGAAAGAAACAAAATACTATGGGATGGAGAGAGCCTTGAGTGTTCACAGGGGACCACCTCTCCTACTGATGTGCAGGACAGGCGAACCACGTGAATTAGGTAACAGTTCAGATCCCAGACAAGACATTGAGGTGAGTCCCAGGTGTAGACAGGATCCAAAAAAGAACTCAGAGTGGCTAGAATATTTGTTTAGCAAGCAGCAGGAATTATCTGATAAATTGGGTAAACAGCTTGTCATTTTTACAATGTAAATGTAACCGTAGTAAAGTGAAAAGCTGACATCCTCTTGCAACACAGATTAAGTCAAATGATTGTTTTTTTTAGATTCATTTACATAAGAAAGCAAACATTTTATTCCCAGTCTCCAGTACTTACCAACTCACCATAGCTTCTTGGAACGTTTGTTGGGGCTGAGTGAGTGGAAAGTGAAGGATGGGAGGAGGAAGGGGGTGGGGCGTCCGACACTCCCTCAGCTCTGCCTTCCGGCTTCTGATGAAGCATATACCAAGTATGTGAAATTGGCCACACAATGAGGATTTACACAGAAGGAAGAGCTGCTTGCTTCTCTCTAGGCCACGGAAGCCTCTGTATCTCAAAATTATTACACCAAAATGATTTACCCACAAGGACCTGACCCAAAAGTCATTTAGTTTCTAAATGGGCATACAAATAATTCAAAACAAAACAAGCCTCTTAACAACAACAACAAAAACCTTATTTAAAATCCCTGGAAGGCTTCTAGTGAGAGCCGTGTGTGACTGACGTGGTAAATTAGGCCTGCTGGAGAAAAATCAAGACAAAATATGGATTCATTGTTTTTTTGAAAGGCAGCCATCTTTCCCAGAGAATGTGTGCACTACATTTTATTAAGAAATTACATCTTCCGCCGTGTTTTGCATCTCTTTCACATGCTGGCATCAGCAAGCAGGTTGGACAGATGTGATGAAAGAATTAATACCAGTCCTGGGAACATGTAGACGAAATATTTCTTTTGAAATATCTACCTTTAAATTCCATTAGTTCAATCTGATACTGGAAGAACCTGGATTAAGAAATTGACTTACACAGTGCAGGTTGTTTGTCCAGACGTAGAGCCCTTTTGTAACAAGAACACCATGAAGATGACTTTAATATTTCTCCAATGAATGGGCACAGGGTTTAAAAATCTTGCTTTGGCTGAAGATAATTGCATTTGTTTTAGTGTTAATAAATTCACCTCGGTAAGAATTTTATTTCTTTCTTTTTTTTCCTTCTAGGTTCATTCACAGCCGCTACACATTCATCTCTGTACAAAACCAACTCTCCGCTCTGAAAAAGCAGCATAACCAGTCAACGAACAAGTATATAGGATTAGCACATTATGAAGAATAAAGAGAAGCTTTCAGCTCTCTGTCATGGGTGATATTTATCACATTTTCCCCGACTGGCTCTAATAACAGTGCAGAGATAAAATAGGCTTGATGCATCTCTCCTGTACAGAGAATTTTACAACAGCAACTGTAAGAAATCCAGGACATGAAACAGGCACTTCTCCCCTCTTGCAGTTTTTATGAGTCTTAAAAATGGGAGGTGTGTGTTGGGAGGTGGGGAGAGACTGTTTCTACAGAAGTGGGCTTGAATTTTCTGTCTGATATGCTAATGTATTCATAGAAAAAGCTGGTGCTGAGGGCGGTTCTCCAATTAAGACAAATGAGGCACATTGAATTTCTCCCCCAGGGCACAGCAGGGGTGCTGGCAAAATCTACTTTATTCTTTTCTGTCAGGACTGAACTGGAAACAAAAGCATGAAAATTCAACACATCCACTTACAGAATAATAAAAGCTGTTGTTTAAAGCGTGAAGAGTTTTGGCACCCTTCTGGGGCCTTATGCAAATTGCTCTTCCTCTCCGCTGCTACCACACCGTCCTTGTTGGTCTTGGAAATTAAAGATGTACTTGGTCGGTTAACAGCTGAAAAGAGAGGAGCAGCCTGAAACTCAATTGGATTTGTATTAAGCAAATAAATCAGGACTGACTGATATTGACTAAACTAAAATGCATTCTGGGCTGACAGTAATTCTCATTTGACTGACAAATATATGTAGTATGTTATTAACCTAAATGAAAGATAAGAATCTTTTTTTTTAAGAATTTTTTTTAATTAGACAATCCTTTCTCCCTCTAAATTTACACCAAACAATAAACAGACACTAGCAGTATGGTGCTGTTTACAATCCATGCTCAAGAACACGGGAAATCTATTTTCTGTTACATGGTAAAAGTTTAAGACAAAATTATTCTGCTGAAAGACATTCATTTTCATCGATTTATTTGGTGCAATGTAATGTCTCAGCACATTATTTATTTGGCACACCAAACACACTATTTTTATTATGGTGAGTAACACAAAAGCGTAGACCTGTGTATGCCTCGTTATTTATTCGGAGCCCTGCAGGACAGGAGGCTTTTCTATGCTAGGGCACATGAGAAGGAGCCTCAAATGAGGTTCAAAGTCATGAATCAAGATTTCAATAAAATCCTCCAAAGCTTTGAAGAAAGGGAAAAAAACCCTCTTAACAAATAGCTTAAATGTGTTGGTGTGTGTGGTTAGATGAATGAAAGATTTTCCCTTGAGAAGAGTTTTGGGAGTTTCTTTTTAACTTATTTCCTTGTCTTCGCTATTTACACTTTTAGAACTTACAGAGATTTAGGTCATTACATTTAACATACTGCTAAATTAATAATTAAAGACTGACTTAATACTTTTGCTTTGGTTGTAACCACCTTCTATTTTCCTCCTGGCTACCAGATTAAAGCCTCATTGTTATCTTTCCTTCTGTGTTTTCCTACCTGGCTCTACTTGCCAAATCCTGCTGGGTTTTGCTCTGCGTCTGTGCCAGAAATCGTCTCTTTCTTCCTTTCGAAACCTGCCCAAACCGCTGCCCCTGTGTGGGCAGCTTCCTGCTGCTGCTCTTGCTGGTACCTGCTCTTCAGTTTTCCTGTTCTCAAATCTTCTTGTTGGGGCTCGGGAAATGGCACCCCAAAGTATGGCACTTCGGCTTGTCGAGTCCTTTGAACTAAAGGAGTTAGAAGTCCTCAGAAGCGGCTTCAGAAGCAAAGTCTCTGTCACCTTCTCCTCCCCTCCTGCTTTCCGCCTCTTTTTCTCCTCCAAAGTCATAGAATCCAGAACTCCTCTTCTCCAAGGCATGTCACAGAACCTGGAAACCCTACCGCAAAGCAAGCCGGAAAGCTTAGAGACTCTCTCCCTTCTCCCTTGAAGACCCTCACTCCAGAAAGGTCCTGCTCCATATCCCGGAGGAAGGAATGCTACATGTTACTGAAAGCTCGGCACTTATTCCCAAGGCCACATCAGAAGAATGAGAACAAATGATTTGAGGAGGAAGGAAAGAGACATTTTATTATTTCGCCAGCAAAAGAGGGGGATGGAGACTCCTGTCTGAAATGCCATCCTCCTTATAATAAGCAGAAACACAGAGCTTTTAAAGGATGGGTTCTCAGAGTCAGGCAATTGCTGTTCAACTATAGTTGATGATTCTGATCCATCGTCCCATCTCCACTGAAGACAACCCCTTGACCTCCACCCAGGACCTCGTTACCAGGTCTGGCTGAGCCATCTCCTTGAGCACAAATGATAAAAGATTTACCCTGCCCCTCCCAGCCACTGGCCTGAGGCAGGGATGCAGGTTTTAGTTCTCAAAAAGGAGTGGAAGATGTTTCAAAGGGATAGAAAATATTTTTGCCATTTTTCAGGCCATTCCCTCTATGACACACAGAGAGGCCATGAAGAATCCGAGCAGACGGACCAACTGGGTTTCAGCCCCATTGGATCATGGCCTTTCGTCCAGTCACACTTCTGCATGAAGGGCCACTCTTCACTGAATCTCAGCATAAGAGTAGATGGTTTTCCCCAGGTCTTTGGGTCTTCATTTCTAAAGACTCTTGTGTCACGTAAAACTTTGATCAAATAAATTAACCTGTCTTTTGTTATAGGAGTGTCAGCCATAACCCTTACGATAGGTGAAGTAAGAGAATCACACCTTTCTGCCCCCAGCTCCTCTTTTGAGCACAGCAAAGATACTTGGCCAAAACAATGTCTCTTGGCGGCCAATCCCAATTATTCCTTCTCGTTACAATCAATAATATTCTTCATTGATACTGAGAGCAAAGTAGGAAATTTCATCACAGAATGGGACTCCATGAATTGCTGTAATGGTTTGCACACAATTTCTTTCATCTCCAGATTAAATTTTCTATGTTTAGCTTTTCCAAGAGTTGCCATCTTAGACTTATCAACTGCTGCTCTCATTTCTCTCTTCTTCCCCTGCAAAGCTGACCATCCCATGGGCTTCATTTTGTCTCTCCATTTTTGTCAAGTTTTGCTTTTCTAATCATCTCCTTTAAAATCAATCTGTGAAATCAATTTTTTAAACTTCACTATCCATCCCAGTGCTCATATATAATCTGCTAGTGACAATCCCTACCATTTATTGTGGATTTAGAGTAACTTTGTTCTATAACATCAATATGGTTCAGAACGTACTACCCCAAAATATGTCACCTTGGCATACTGAATATTTTAAGCTGAAGGAATTTGAGAGATGACCTGTGCAGGAAGGACTTTCTGACCTTCTCTGAAGCAGGTCATGAAATCCTCATGTGAAAGGTGCCCTTCTAATACCAGGAGGAAAGGAGAATCCTTTGTCCAAAGACACAGGGGTGCTGAGGGGAATCCGAACGTCCATGCCTGGCTGTTTTCCCTAGGTTATTTCATGTAGCTATACCCCTTTGTTCTATCATATTTCTCCTTGACTCTCCACACTTCATCAAACCTAGCAGAAAAACACCCAGTTTTAACCACTTCTTTAGATCTTCATTTCCTGAAGGCTCCTATGTGACGTAAAACATATTAAATAAATTTGTATAGTTTTCTCTTGTTAGTTTGTCTTTTGTTACGGGGACCCAAGCCAATGAACCTAAGATGGGTAGAGGAAAAAGATGTTTTTCCTCCTCTACAATATTTAATTAATGCTTTTTTGGGTTTCATTTAGTTAGCATTCTACACTGTGGGATGATTGTTGTAAGTGAGATTCAATATAATTTCTTGAAGGATTTTGTTTATACCTGTTCAAGTGTTCATTTTGCTTGTTTTCTTTTAAGAGCAGTAATGCCATACACCTCTTGACATTCACCAGGAGCCCACTCTACGGACCTTCACAAATGCCAAGATTTTTCTTTTTTCATTTAAAAAAAATCATTGTAAAACATCTGGAACGTATATTTTACCATTTTAATCATTTTAAGAGTACAATTCAATGGCATTAAGTACATTCACAATGTTGTATAACAAGGTTCAGAACACACTACCCCAAAATGTAGTACTTTGGCACATTGAGTATTTTACGCTGCAGGAATTTGAGGAATGGCAGATGCAGGAAGGACTCTCTGACCTCCCCCTTTGTCCCCTGGATCAGGTCATCAGACCCTCATGTGAGAAGTGCTCTCCCTATCAACAGAGGAAAGGGGCATCCTTATCTCTGAAGACTGAGGGAGGACAAGAGGAATCTCAATGAACAGACTCTGCTAAGTTCCCCTAGTTTACTACCCTGGGCTTGCAACTTTGTCCTGTCACATTTTCCCATGAATTTCTACTGTTCATATAGTCTAGCATAGAAATGCACAGGCTTAACTGTTTTTTCAGGTCTTCATTTCTTTATGAAGTCTCCTGAGTTGCATAAGGCTTATATTAAATAAATTTCTATTTTTTCTTTTTAATCTGTCTTTAACTAGTCTCATTTACAGGGCCCCAGGTTGGAGAACCTAGGAGGGTAGAGAAAAAAAATCTTTTTTTCTCTCCTACATTGCAATAAATAAACTCAGGAAATTTCACCTTAAAATATGACTCCTTGGTCTAAAGAGCATTTTGAATTAAAGGCCCTTGAAGATCAATGGACTTTGGAAGGGACTATCCCTCTATCTGCATAAATGAGACAGACCCATCAAAAAGAATAATTGACTTTCCTTCCCCTCTGTGTTATCTCACTATATTGCAGAAAGAAGATCAAGAATGCAACCGACCTAGCCCCAAATCATTTTTTTTAATTTTAATTTTTTTTTTTGAGACAGGGTTATGCTCTGTCACTCTGGCTAGAGTACAGTGGCATCATAATAGCTCACTGCAACCTCAAACTCCTGGGCTCAAGTGATCCTCCTGCCTCAGCCTCCTGAGCAGCTGGATATATAGGCATGTGCTACCATGCCTGGCTAATTTTTCTATTTTTAGAAGAGATAGGGTCTGGCTCTTGCTCAGGCTGGTCTCAAACTCTTGACCTCAAATGATCCTCCCGCCTCAGCCTCACAGAGTGCTAGGATTACAGGTGTGAGCCACCATTTGAAATATAATATCTGTCTCTCAGGTTAATTTAATTTGTAAAGAGGATCATTTACAACTCAATCTGTTTCCCCATCTATTCATCCTCCCTGTCAACCATTTATTGGCCCTAAACAGAATTACCTATATTCCTCATCTCTCGCTCCTCTCTAAAAGGAGGGTATAAAAACGTGTGGCCCCCACTGGAACATTGGGTAATCACTCTGTGATTGTCCCTGTGTGCATGGTAAATAAACTCTTTCTCTTATTAATCGGCCTTAATTGTGATTTTAATCTTTCATCAAATTTTTGGGGAAAAGGGGAAGTTTTCCCTTACCCTACAGCAAACTCCACTGCTATTTATTTCCAGAGCTTTTCTTTAATCCCAAATTACAACTCCACCCTTTAAACAGTCCCTCTCCATTCTTCTCTTCCCCCATCCTCTGGTAATCACTCTTCTGTCTCTATGAATTTGACTATTCCAGTTATGTAAGTGGAATCACACAATGCTGTTTTTTTGTGACTGGCTCATTTCACTTAGCAAAACCGTAGTGTTTTCAAGGCTCATCCTTGTTTTTAGCATGTATCAGAATTTCATTCCTTTATAAGACTGAATAATATTCCATTATACGTCTATATTGCATTTTGTGTATCCATTCATCTGCTGATGGACATTTGAGTCATTTCCACCTTTTGGCTACTGTGAATACTGCTGCCATGACATTGGTGTTCCAGTATCTGTTTGCGTCTCTGCTTTCAATTCTTTTGGGTATTAAATATCCTCAAGATTTGATACACAAATGCAGCATATGATTTTTCTCATAAAACTTTTATTTTCCTTTTTAGACCCTTTCATGTCTTCCTCTCTGTCATAACCCTTACAGTTCATTTCCTCTTTGGGGACATTTTCTGCCAAGAAACACAGCTTTATGTCTACTCACAGGCAAAGGTGTCAAAACCAGCAAGAGGGTGTTGTAACCCCCCTGCCCCCCCCCCCCACTCTGTAAATGCTCAGCTACTCTGGAAAGAGGAAAGTTGCCAAATCCTAGAACTGTGATCATTTGCCCCATTTAAACCAAATTGTATCTTGGAGGATATAAATTTTATACCTCAAATTCATACGCAAAGTATTTTTCTGCTTCTTATACTGCTAGGGGAAGGGAGAGAAGGCAACACAGGAAGCCAGACTGAAGAGGGGAAGATTGATACCTGGGTAATCAGGAGGCTTTGTTTCCTAAAGCCCATTAAACAGTGTTGAGCTACCGCTCAGTATTAGCAGATACAGTTTCCTCTTGCATTGCTCGAAGACCAACTACTAAATAATGCTAGGATATCTTTGAGACAATAATGTGCAATCACTCACAGTTCTTTTGAAGGGAATGTGGTTAAGATTAAAAAAAGCCCAAAGGCAGAGAGTATTTGGCAATACTATTACTTCTACTCTCCAGCCTGCCCCCTCCCCTCCCCCATAAACCTGTGGTGCAAATCTTTCCAGATTCAGTGTTGGAGAGAGATTCTGCAATCACTTGAAGAAAAGTACTTCTTGTTTTCCTTCATTTGTTTTGTTGACTTCACTATATTTTAAAATATAAGTGTGTGGTAGAGAGCATACTGAATTCTCAGTTACTAGGTTACATATCTACTTGCTGTGGAAAAGGATTTCAATCCACCAGTAAAAGAGCTTAATTTGCCTCCATAGCAGGTTGTTCTGACCCCTAAGACAGGTAAAATGAGATGAGAGAGATGGAGATAGAGATAGAGAGAGAGATGGAGATAGAGATAGAGAGAGAGATGGACATAGAGTTGTGATTCCTTGAAAGACCAATACTACTCACATTTCCTTTGCTTCTCTTGCAGGTATAGAGATGGGAGGGAGACAGTGACGGAGGGTTTCCAGGGCACTCACGGAGAGTCAAGGGGGAGTCTCACCAAGCACTGGCAAAGGAAAGAATCCCACGTGGTTGCCAGGCCTGGTCCAAGCCAGTATGGACAATCGTTAAAATACCCTCAGGTAAAAGTGTCCTTGGAACGGTTGTCCTCTGGGCTGGTCTGCTCAGAGCTTTTCTTCAGTCGATTAGGTATAGCCCTGATTTGACATATTAATAGCCAGGAGCTTGGTCTAAAGGTCAAGGTCTAGGAGCTATGTCTTCTGCCCCAGGTGGGAGTTCTGTCTCTCTCCACACACCTCATGGGGCAGCTCTCCTAGCTCCTCAGTGCCCTGAGGCCCCTGAAATGACAGATTGTTCTTTCTTAGTTTTCAGCATCATATTTCTTTAGTTCATTTCCCAAGATAAACTACAAATATAAACATTTTAAAAAGCTAATTCTCTCTCTATGCATCTTAAGGGATTTGCAGAGGTGTGTTTATATCCTTACTTCATATACATATCAGGTTCACTCTATCTATCATCTATCATCTAACTATTTATCATCTGTATCTACCTTTCTATAGAGAGAGCTAGAATGCACTTGGGACCAGCCCCGTCAGTGATCAGTTAGTTAAAAATGTGGCCAAGGAAGGAAAACATAAAAAATGACACATATGTATGCTAAACGTCCATCTAGCAATCTTTTTATGAAGAGATAAGGGTTTTTCTATCTGTTGGGAAATTCTGTATGGTTTACTTTGTACATACTTATAATATGTGGTCTGTAGTTTCCAATTTTTGTTTCTTTCAAGTGAAGTGAGAGTTTTTAGATAATTGAGAAGCAACATGCAACTAGAATCATTCCAGATAACTGATTCCCAAATGTGGGCATCTGAATCACTTGGAGGGTAGATCTGAGGTAGGGCCTGAGATTTGCATTTCTCACACCTTTTCAGGTGATCCTGATGCTGTAGGCCCAGGGATCACTCTTTGAGAACCCCTGTGGTAGATTTTTGTTATATTTTATGGAAAGGAAGTATGTCATTTTTCATAAGGAGAAGAAAGAATGTTGATTAGTGGGAGAGCTGGTTAACAGAAAGCAAGTTGAGAACGAATATAATTATATCCCTATTTTAAACACTTGGTATACAGCAATCCATATTCACATGCATTTTCTCAGCGCACTCTGACATCTAACATAGGATGCTGATAATGTGCTATCAACAGTTGAGTTTACAAGGGGTTAAGAGCGGATCCTTCTGGGAAATGAGAATGTTCTTTCAAACTCTTCCCCTCCACAATTGAGGAAGTTAACTTCTCAGTGCTTCTTTACTTACCTTTAAATTGGCATGAACACAATTACATCACAGGGCTCTCTGGAAGACAACAGGAGATAAGATACAGTAGTTGTTCTCAAATGTTTTCATTACTGTCTTTCATGACGGGTAGGGGAAGAATTGGGGGGAACCTGAAAGAACACATTGAGAACAACTTTGTCGAGGTCTCCCCTTTTATGTCTTAAAAATGAATACACAGGAGCCAAAAAAGATGAATACATATTTTGCCATTTTTGGCCATTACAGGTCCATTTCTTTCACATAAAAAATATTTTACACAACTTGACATGTAACCATGTTTATTTTTTGATTTCTGCTATGAAGAAAAAGTACTTTAAGAGATTCAGGAAAATGATTTGTAAACAGTAATGTATTACATAAAGTTTTCCTATTATTAGATTTTGTTTTTGTTTTATTTTGGCAAATGCTAGACACTCATTAGCAGATCCACTGGCTTTGATGTCTCATTTACAGATTCCTTATGCCGATGTTTGGATTTTAAATGATTAGACCTATGATAAAATCTTTCCTACTCCCCCCACAGATGTTTTATATTAATACAATCTTAAAAGTTTACTGGGTTTTTTTTTTTTTTTTTGAGACAAGGTCTTGCTCTGTTGCCTAGCCTAGAGTGCAATGGCATCATCGTAGCTCAGTGCAACCTCAAACTCCTGGACTCAAGTGATCCTCCTGCCTCAGCCTCCCAAGTAGCTGGGACTATAGACACATGCCAGCACAGCTGGCTAATTTTTAAAAAATATTTTAAAGTGACGGGGTCTTGTTATATTGCTCAGACTGGTTTTGAACTCCTGGCCTCAAACGATTCTCCTTCCTCGGCCTTCCAAAGTTCTGGGATTACAGGAATGAGCTACCATGCCCTGCCAAAATTTACTTCTAAATTGAGTTTCAGAGATACACCAAGGTCAAAGCCATTTTAAGGGTGCAATGGCTCATTAATTTGTTTATCTCTTAATAGTTATTTATTTATCCCTTAATAAAGTAATAACTAGGGGACGGTGAATGAGTATAACAGCTAATGATTTCTGTGTTACATCATTGTATAATACAATCACTAGCATATTCAAAAATTTTAAATGTATATCTTATATTTATGCAAAGGTACTGCTTTCATGTCATTTCTAACTAAAGCAAGCTGAAAAAATATATATTCCAATTTATACATGATCCATTTAACCGCTATGTCTTGAGAACCTACAGTACTAACACTTAGCTAGTCTCCATGAGGGATGCAGAGATAAACAAGATACAATCCTCAACTTTTGAGAATCTCAAGAATTTTCCATTTTAGCAATTGATCAGAGAGCTGCTGGATTTTCCCCACTCACAGGCATTACACTACTTACAGCTAATAATCTTTAACAGCAGGCTAAAATAATTATCTGGGCAACTGTGGAGTCAGACAGAACTTCACGTGAATCCCTATTCAACTTGTCAGTTTTTCAATCTGTAAATTAGCACAGGGTCTTGTGAAAAGTGGAAATTATATATTTAAAGCATGAGAACAGTGACCAGCACTTAGGTCTTCCATCTCTGCTTCTTCCTATTTTCTTATCTACTAGCTTGTGGGTGTGTGCTGGTCTGACACCAAGACAGCTGGACATGTAAAGATGTCTGCCTTGGTTCAGGCTGAGCCCATGGCTTAGGAAGAAGCTGTGACCAGGAGGGCAGGTGTCACAGTGAGTTGGGAATGAAGAATTGCCTTTGAAGACCCTCATCAGAAGAGGGCAATGGACTTAGCTCCCATTTATGGTGCCATATCCTGCCCTGCCCACCAGCGAAACCTGGGAAGAGAAGACAGAGTCCATGTGTAATTGAATGGAACTCTAGAGTAACTTTATGATTCAGCCGGGGGCATACCATAGTTTCACGTTAGAGATGGACATCCAGAGAGAGATTTTTTCCTTCATGAAATTCTACTTTGGATATTAGAAATGTTTCTCTGTAAGAGAAACGAAAGCATTAAACTGCATTCCCTTTCTGTTAATTTTTGAAAGACTCCAAAAGGCAGATGGGTAATTGCTGTATGCTTAGGAAGAGTTTATATGTAAATTTTTGAGGAAAAATGTCAATTTGGAAGTGCTGATACTATACTATACTTAAAGACATATAAAGTGTGCATTGATCTATAAAGATTATATTCTTAATGACAACTCTTCCGAGTTGCACAGCCAAACCAAAGGCTCATGGATATTTCAACCATATATAAATTAGCTAATGTTGCAAAAACGATAGAGCTTACCATAGCCTTTGATTATAGCCATAGTTGTTTCTTACTCCTCAGAGACAAATTAGAAGTTTTAGGGTTGACCATACATGTTTTTATGTGATATGTATGTATAGCTATATGCACACATACATACGTACCAAATAGATACATACATGGGTCTAATAATATACATACTAATTCAACACTTTCTCTTTTGTATTATTGGCACCAAAAATACCAAGAAAACTTTATAAATATACTAACATCTAAAAGTAGAATGAATGTGTTTGTATGCATCTTTTATGTATTGTTTTCACTTCATTTTTTTACATTTGAAAGCCTAATATGCATAATAGCAAAAGATCTTGACTTGCAGCAATTTATACCCAAAGCTCTTTGCCTAGAGTATCCCATTGCTAAGTTTTGGATGTGGTTTGTCTCCACCAAAACTCATGTTGAAATTTAATTGCCAATGTAACGCTATTTAGAGGTAGTGGGGCTCTTAAGAAGTGTTTGGGTCATGGGGGCTCTGCCCACATGAAAGAATTAATGCAGTTCGAGCAGGAATGGATTAGTTTCCTTGAGAGTGGGTTAGAAAGCAAGGTTGCACCCTCTCCTTGCATATTCTTGCTTTTCCTTCATCTTTTCTGCTATTTGTGATACAGCTTGAGGCCCTCCTCAGAAGCAGAGCACATGCCAGTGCCATGCTTCTTGGACTTCCAGCTTCCGGAATCGTGACCCAAATAAACTTCTTTTCTCTCTATATTACCCAATCTCAGGTATTCTGTTATAGCAACACAAAATGGACTCAGATGCCCATGTAATTATTTGTGGAACTAAAAGTAGCAGGTCACAGATTACGTTTCTCGGTCTGCCTCCCTCTTGTGTGAGGCATCATAAAATCATTCCTTCCTCCTCTCTCTCTTCTCCACTTGCCTGGCTTAAGTCTTGCTGGGACTTTTGATTGAGGACTCAGACATAATTCCTATCCTAATATCTCTTTAATAAAATATTTAGAATTGGCTCTTCTATTAACTTGATTATACTATGCTGAATATAAACAAATTGTTTATCATTAATTAAATATAAAACTTATCTTTTATTTTTCTAAACAGTTTGTTATCAAGGCCTTTTTAAAATTTTTTTTAAATTGACAAATAAAAATTAAATATATTTATGGTACATGACATGATGTTTTGATATATGTATACATTGTGAACTGGCTAACATTATCTTTTTTGGTGATGAGAACACTTAACATCTACTTTCTTAGAAATATTCAAATATACAATATATTGCTATTAGCTATATTTATATAGATCTCTTGAACTTATTCCTCCTGTCTAACTGAAGTTTTGCATCCTTTGACCAACATCTCCCCAATCCCCCCACCTTCTAGCCTCTGAATAACCACCATTTTACTCTGTTTATATAAATTCAATTTTTTTTAGATTCCACATATAAATGGGATCATATGGTACTTGTCTTTTTGTGCCTGGCTTATTTTACTTAACATAATGTCCTCCAGATTCATTCATGTTGTCATAAATGACAGAAGTGCCTTCTTGCTGATGGATGAATAGTATTCCATGGTGTATATATACACCACATTTTCTTTATCCATTCAGCCATTGATGGGCACTCAGATTGATTCCATATATTGGCTGTTGTGAATAATGCTGCATTAAACGTGAGAGTGTAGACATTTCTTTGACATACTAATTTTATATTCTTTGGATATATATCCAGTAGTGAGTTTGCTGGATCATATGCTACTTCTATTTTAATTTTTTGGGCAACTTCCTTTCTGTTTTCCATAATGGCTATACTAATTTACATTCTCACCAACAGTGTATAAGGATTCCCTTTTTTCCATGTCCTCATCACATTTGTTATCTTTCATCTTTTTGATAGCAGTCATTGTAACAGATGTGAGGTGGTATCTCTTTGTTGTTTTGATTTACATTTTTTGCTGATGAGTGATATTGAGTATTTTTTCATATACCTGTTGGCCATCTGTATGTCTTCTTTTGAGAAATGTCTATTCACATCCTTTGCCCATTTTTTAATCAGCTTGTTTTCTTGCTGTTGAGTTGTTTGAGTTCCTTATATAAGTGACTCCTTATCAGATATTTTCTGATATTTTCCATTCATTAGGTTGTCTTTAATCTATTTTGAGTTGGTTTTTGTATATGGTGTGAGATGAGGGTCTAATTTCATTCTTCTGCACATGGACGCAGTTTTCCCAGTACCATTTACTGAACAACTGAAATCTTTTTTTTTTTTTTTTTTTTTTTTGAGACAGAGTCTCACTCTCTTGCCTGGGGCGAGTGCCGTGGCGTCAGCCTAGCTCACAGCAACCTCAAACTCCTGGGCTCAAGCAATCCTACTGTCTCAGCCTCCCGAGTAGCTGGGACTACAGGCATGCACCACCATACCCGGCTAATTTTTTTATATATATATATATATTTTTAGCTGTCCAATTAATTTCTTTCTATTTTTGGTAGAGATGGGGTCTCGCTCTTGCTCAGGCTGGTCTCGAACTCCTGAGCTCAGAACGATCCGCCCGCCTCGGCCTCCCAGAGTGCTAGGATTACAGGCGTGAGCCACCGCACCTGGCCTAACAACTGAAATCTTGTAGGCAATGTAGTAAAGCTAATTATTTACAAATAAGGAGAAGTCATTTGCTAAATTTACATAGTTTCCCAAGTAAGAAATTAATATACATATGCCAAAACAGGTCTTTATATTGGTTTTGGCTGGTATAGCATTGGAATGTATATGTGGAAATAAATAAAAAATAGATCATTAAAATCTAAGTTAAAAACAAAAACCCAGAGCACTCATTCTGTCACTGAACTTTATTCCATCTTTTTATTTTTGGCAAGAAAAATGTTGCTGAGAAGTTTTCTAGAAGCAGCAAGGTGTTCACATTAGCTAAAAACTACTCTGGTTTGGGGCAGTAATTTCAGATTTTTGTCAAATACGAGATTCATTCAATTCTTCCACAAAATGAACTGCCAGAATAGCTGGTTAAAAAGGTGATTCTTTCACCTTTGTACGTAGGAAAAAAAAATTAGAGTGAACACTCAAAAGAAACACATAAAAACAAATACCTGTCATGGATTTTATGATAAGGAATGACTGAATCCCAGAAGCTATTTCTAAGGTTTTAGATATATTGAGCCCTCACAAATAATAGTGGTCAAATTCTTCAAATAGGATATTTATTTTTAATTATTGGTATCTGCTCAGCTTCAGTTCAAATTGCTCCCACATCATTAGAAAATGAAGTGTTTACACAAACATGGAAGGTTTTTTTCCTCATGGAACCAAAAATTATTCACATGTCACAGCTAAGAGAAAGAAAAAAACATCCAGATGAACTACCCTTTTTTATTTTCTCAATACACCCTGCACATGTCTAGGGAGTGTATCTCTGCAAACAGCATACTTTTACATTCAAGAAGTGGAATGTCAGAGCAAGCTTTTGTAAAACAGTACTTCACTTTCTGCAGTTTGGGGTGAGGCCAAGGCAAAAGTTAGATTTCTTCTATTTCATAAATGAACTTTATAATAAACAAAACTAACTCCATAAAGTCAATTTATAATACTGTCATTGTATGGGATTCAACATCACCGTAAAATATTACATTTGACAAAATTAATGCTGCTGAAAATCCTTGCTGCCAGCAGCTCTTATAATTATAAAGAAATGCAATTGGTAATGAATTCTTTTTACTTGGAATTCAAATCTCGGGACTGAATGTTGCCCATTATTGGAGTTCAAAGGCAACTATCTCTAGAATTGTTCTTTTAATGCTTGTTGGATGGTTTTAGTTGTTCTTTTCTTGTAGGCACACAATTGTCTTGATCTTTGTGATAAAAAATGCTTCGCTGGGTCTTTGCAGTGAACCCAGTTGGCGTGGTAACATGCCTGTAGTCAGAATTCCAAAGTGGGGAAACAAAGGCTTAGAAATTATTGGCTGAGAACTGTTTGTTCAGGACTGTGGGAATCTTACCCTAGCCTGTGGAACCAATGGACTCTCTTCATTAGATCCACATTCATCCAGAAACTCCCCAATTCCTTGCCCTTTTGTCTTTTCCCAAACTAGAGCTTTAACCATAATGAAAACAAATGTGGCAACTTCTTTTGTAAATCAATTCCTACTAAAATTCCCAGTGTGCTGTAATTCTTCCCCTTCATGTCATAATTCCAAAAGAATGGCATTAGCTTATTCAATGTTACATTTATTTCCATAATGAGGATATGTCAGGGGCAAGACTTTACTTAAAGGCAAAAAAAAAAAAAAAAAAAAAAGCCTGCCTTTAGGCCTAATTGAAGGTGATGAGTTAGCTTCCCTTCTGTCCAGTTATGTTCATTTTCCCAGGTTCATTAAATAAACATAATCCAGCATGACTATTTTAGATTGCTTAGTTTAAAACATTCAGTCTAACTTGAAGTATAATCCAGTAAAATTAATTTCACTGAAGAATACCATATAATAGAAAGA
>RJWJ010016367.1:0-34593 GCA_004363605.1 Indri indri
GGAAAATGGTCCCACATCCACTATTTGCCCTCCTCCAGGCCTTGTACATGCTGTTTCCCTTGCCTGAAATGTTCTTTTCCTCTTCAAATAGCAAGTTTCTACCAATCTTGAAAAATGCAGGGTCTGTGTCAGCTCCTCTGTGAAGACTTCCCTCATTACTGGGACAGATTCATCACTCCCTCTTTGGACTCCCCCAGCTCCTGCACCTCTCTTGCTCTCATAGACACAACCAATGGAGCTGAGAGTCTCATAAGGACAGGGCTGTGGCCTTGGTCTCACTCACTCTGGGACCCCAGCATTGCCAGTGGTGTATGTGCTGGACTAACTGAAGCCCAAAGTTTCCCCATCTTGTTGGCCCCTCAGGCCCTAGGAAAGTGACATGTGGTAGTACCTTTCCCTCCATTTTGGACCTAGAACTCAGAGCTAAGGAAAGCTGCTCTCCTGGGTCAGTGACTCCCTGAAAATCAAGAGGACCATGAAGAAGGCACTTTATTGAGGTGACTGGGAGTGCGGGATACCTGCCCCCAGCCCTAGCCTCAGCCCCCTCAGTACAGTCTCATGGGTGGAAAGGACCAGGCTTCTGGACTGCTCTGGGCCACCACCCAGGAGAGGCTGGGAAGCGGGGCAGGGGGGCTGGGGCTCCAGTCCAGGGCAGAGGCTCGGGGCAACAAGGGTGATGGTGGCTGAGGCAGGGGCTGAGATGGGCTGACCCCCCAGGGCCGGGGATTGGGTGGTGTGGCTACTAGCCAGATGCTTTTCAGTAGGTCAAAGGCTGTTGGGGGGCCCCAGGCCACCCCTGATGGTGAAGGCGATGAGGGCAACGGGGGTGGCCAGGGACCTCTTGGTGGTGCCAGGCTCACCCTGTGCGCAGTGGGCATGCTGGAGGTGTGGGGCATGGTGAAGGCGAGCTCCTTTGTCCCCTGTGACCTCCTCTGCCTCCCCTCCCCTGGGGCCTGCTCAGGACTGTTGATCCAGGAGGGTGTCATCCTTCGCCTCTCAGGGCCCCCAGGCTTGGCCCCTGGCACAGAGAAAAGAGGCACAGGGGACAGCTGAGTTAATGGAGACAAAGGAAACGGGAGTGCAGGGGCAGGAGATGGGCTCACCTGGCAAGGGTGGCTGGCAGCCCCGGAGCACCAGGGCAAGGTTAGGCACACAGCCATGGCAGGACTGTAAGGTGCCCAGGATGGCATCCCTGGCCTCTCGTACCAGGTTTCTCCTGGGGAAGGCCTGTGGCAGAATCAGCTGGCACTGCAGCTCCCTCAGCAGCTGCCCCATGCCAGGTAGCTCTGAGGAACTGGGTGGGCCTGGGCCTGAGCCCCCAGGTACCTGATTCTCCTTGCCCCTTGACTGTAGAGCTGGCTCCTGGGCCTTGTCTGGGCTCACGAAGGGCTTGGTGGAGAGTGGAGGGGTGCATGGCTCCAGGGCCCCACTACTAAGCAGCCGTGCCACGTCCAGCGATTTCACCTCGTGGTTGAAGAGACCCCGGTGCTCCCGGCTCAGCCGGCCTTGGGTTATGACTACAAGCTTGGGGGCAGTAGCAGCCACGGGATCCTGGAAGGCCACAGGTGGATCCTGACTGGTCACAGGAGCATTCTGACGAGCCAATGGCCGGCGGCTGCCCACCAGGGCCTGGTTCCGTTCCCGCCTGGTCTTCTGACGGCGGACTCGACCAGGTTTCTCACGACGCTGGAAAGACTGAGAGGCTGGCCCCCGGGGGTCCATGGCGTCCTGGAAGATAAAGATAGGGTGGTCATCAGCATGCAGGTAAGCCAGGGTGCATAGCAAAGTGAGCAGGGAGAAGAGAAGATGGTTTGGGGTGAGGTGGGAATGCTATTCAGAGAGAGATGAGAGAAAGGAAGTGGGCAGAGAGTGAATGGAGAAAGTTTGGTCAGAGAAACAGTCATAAGGGTAGGATGAGGTCAGGCTAAAGATGATTAATGGGAAGAGACGTTAGGGAGTAAAGAAAAGGTTATTGGGAACAGGGACATGGGGAAATAGTTAAAAGATGGAAGATGGGGAAGGGTCGTGAGATCGGAGGGATTTGGGGGACCAGAAAGGGATTCGGCCAAGGGAGAAATCCAGGAGATATGGGAGAATACAAAAAGTGGAGAGAAACGGTAGAGAAAGAAAGGCAGGAAAGAGCACAGCAAGAGAAAACCTCGGGAAAACAGAAAGGGAGGCAGAGGAGCTAACAAGGACAGGGGCCTGGTCGTAAAGCGGAGGCAGAGGGAAGGAGCGGAAAGCAGGGTCGGGCAGTTGAGGTAGAGCAGTGGGCAGAGTGAAGGAAGTGGGGTACAGTTCCTGGGGACAGGGTTGGGGAAGGGCGCCTCACCCTCTCCTGCCCCAAAGATCCCCGCCCCCCTCCTGCCCCACGTGCCCGTTGGGCGCAATGACTTCTTTTCCTCGGTGACCCCAGCTCTCGAAGTCCCCTGGCGCTCTTCCGGACTCAGTCGCACCACACGCATGCGCGTGCCCCTCCCATGCACTTGGCTTCTCGTCTCCCAAATACCGAGAGAGGACGAGGCTCAGGGGCACGTGCCAAGGAGCCCCGGAGTGCCCGTTATAGCCCCGCCCCTCCCAGCCTCACTTTCAGAAACCTCCTCATTTGTCTTTAGCAACTCCCATCCACCAATTGGTTGTGAAGTTCATAAGGCCCGCCCCCCTCCTGAATGCTGATTGGTTTAGACAGCTATTGGCGGTCTTTGGAGGGCAAGAGGCGGCCAGGCGGGAGGGGGAAAAGGGCGATGGTGACCCCTCTGCTCAAACAGTCCCTAGGCAGTCACACACTTCATCCCTATAGAATTAGTATAGTGTCAGCAGGGCGTAGTGGCTCATGCCTGTAATCCTAGCACCTTGGGGGCCGAGGTGAGAGGCTCGCTTGAGGCCAGGAGTTTGAAACCAGCCTGAGCAAGAGCGAGACTTTCTTCTCTACAAAAAACAGAAAACTTAGCTGGGCGTGGTGGCGCGCGCCTGTACTCTCAGCTACTAGGGAGGCCGAGGCAGGAGGATCGTTTGAGCCCAGGAGTTTGAGGTTGCAGTGAACTATCATGACGCCACGGCACTGTAGCCTGTACTACAGAGTGAGAGCCTGTTTCAAAAAAATAGTCATAATAAGTATAGTGTGATGCAGAGCTAAGCTAGGTTGAAATGCCGAAACTGGTGCATATGAGCTGGGTGTACTTGGAAACGTTTGTAATTGCTCAGAGACTCAGTTTCCTAATCTGTAAAATGGGGTTGGTAATAGTATCTCCTTCATACTGTTGCTAGAAGCATGAAATAAATCAACACATCTAACTTGAAACAGTGCCTAGTGAATGAACGAATGAAAGCTTTGTTTCTCCACTAAGCTTTGCTTCAGCAACTGCTCCTTTAACTCTACAACTTATCTGTCTACACTTGTCCCCTGAGGCTTTAACATCAAGCCTGGCGAGGTGGCTAACGCCTTCAATCCTACCAATTCGCCTTCAATCCTACCAATTCGGAAGGCTGAGGTGGGAGGATGGCTTGAGCCCAGGCGTTGGAGGCTGCAGTGAACTATGATGGGCCACTGCACTCCAGCCCGGGTGACAAAGCAAGATCCAGCTCTAAAATAAATAAATAAATAAATCGAACCATTCCAGGGTATTCACCCCGCCCTAATAAGACAGTGATATTATGTCTTTTCTTTCCGTTTGCCCAATCTTCCTTATCTTTCAAACCCAGCTCAGATACTACTTCTAGGAAGCTCCTAGTTCTAAGTCCTTCTCCTCCTTCTTCCCTAGAGGTCCTCTGTACCTCCCTCAATCACGACTTTGACCCCTCCCCCACAGATAGTTCTGTGTCTGGATCTGTCTCCTGAATCACACTTGCACAAAGCCAGGATCTGACCCATTCATTTAAAATTCATTCAGCAAGTAGTTGTTGAGCAGCCACCATGGGCCAGGTACATTTCAGGGAAGTAGATTGAAGCAGAACAAAAACACAATAAATAAGATTCTTTGTTCACAAAAGGCAGACATTAAAAAAAATTAAATAAAAAAAACAATAAATAGGACTCATCTCTATGTCTCAGTACTAATCTATCTAGAAGGAACGAATAGAAGAAAAGGTTCAACCTGGGAGTGAGGCTACAGGAAAATTACCAGGACGTTTAGGGGGGAGGTGAGACACCCCACCTGGTCCCTGAAAACAGAGAGATCAGACAAGACGTTGAGATCTGAAATTAATTTGGGGTGGAGGAAGGGCGCGACCCTAGGTGGTCTTGGTTGTGGATGTGCGTTTCAGAGCGCAGACACACCCAAATGAAGTTGTTGGTTGGCCCGTGGGTTTAGAGAGGGGAGCAGAGGCCACAGATCTGCAAGATGATCTGCGGGTGGGGCACCAGACTGTACCTGGGCCCTGCAGACGTCTCTAATTTCCATTCTCTTTCTGTACCTTCTACCTTCCACACAGGTCCCATGGTGTCTCGAATGCAAAGATAACGTAGTTTAGATGTTATGCCACACACAAAAAAACTAACGTTTTGAGTAGGGGAAGCCCACGAGCAGATAGGCGCACTAAAGCCCTGGTACTGCCTTAGAGTGTCTCCTCGGAACCGAGCCTCTAATTTTCACATTTAGCTATCTTCTTTTTCTGTCCCCCGCATCAGTAGAAAATGGGAGCGTCGCCTCCTAGCCCAGGTGCGTATGAGCCACCCCCTCAAGGCTTCCAAGGATGGACTCGTCCACTCACTCCCCTCCCCCCACCACGTGAATGGAGTACCCCCCCTCCCCAGGAGGTGGTCCCTTCCGCACATTTCTCGATCCACAGCGAGTGGTCTGTTCCTCCCAGGAAGAGCGCTAGGTTTTCCCCGCCCACTCCCGGCTTTTCAGGTAGTTCGCCCCTCCTCCTGACGCCAGTGGGTGGTTTCTCCCTCTTCCCCGCCGCGGGTGCTGGATGGTCTGGCCTGCCCCTTCTCCCGGGGCCGGGCTGCTCTCGCCGTCGCCGCTGCGGGTGAGTCAGTGGCCCCGGCGGGAAGCGCCGGACGAGCCCACTGCGCAGCCGCCGTGGGGGAGGCGAGGGTTCCCAATTCCTTCCTAAGTGAAGGTTTTCGTCCCTGGAGAGGAGGCGCTGCCCTGGAACGGCCTTCGTCTTTCGCTGGAGTGCGCGCGTCGGACCGTCCTTTGTTGCCTGGAGGGGTAGGGGTGGGCGTGGCGGAGCACCACCTCCTGGAGCTTTGCCGACCTCTCGCTTACCCTGCAGGAGCTGCGGCGCCAAGATGAGCGGAGAGGAGAACCCGGCCAGCAAGCCCACGCCGGTGCAGGACGTGCAGGGCGACGGGCGCTGGATGTCCCTGGTGAGCGAGCCCTCCTGGGTTACTCGGGAGTCCGGGTCGGGGTGGGGGTGGGTGCCCAAGAGAACGGCTGATGCGTGCTGCTCTCACTACCTGATTGAGAAACTGCGAGCGGTTGGGGTGGTGCCGGCTAAGGAAGCAGGGCGGCTGGCCCAGGGGAGCGTGCGTGCCTCTGATTCTCTCTCGTGTGTCCCCGCAGCACCATCGGTTCGTGGCGGACAGCAAGGACAAGGAACCTGAAGTCGTCTTCATCGGGGACTCCTTAGTCCAGCTAATGCACCAGTGTGAGGTGAGGCCCATCCCTCCCCTCCTGCCCCACCCAGGCCTGTGCCCTCTCTGACACATCTGGACCAGAACCCAGGCCAGGTGGGGTATGGGATACCCAGAATGGCCTCAGGTAGCCGAAAATCTCGTTGTAAGTTGTAATATTCTATTGAGAAGGAAATGTGTGTTCTGACTTTGTCAGATTGGATCTGTGTATACTAAGACTTGAAATGAGCCTTTCCTGCCAGAAGATTGCCTTAAGGTGAGGCTCTTTATTGTTTGCTTTAAGTAGTGCACAGCCCTGTTGGCTTTGCACAAAGCTATAGTCGCTTTATAGAAAGTGAAGGTCAGCCATAGTGGTGCTCCACAAAGCGGGCTCAATCATAGTATCTTTCCACTAAATGATGTTCAAATGTAATAGCTTTCCTCAATGTAAGTTTCAGCTGTAATGGTTCAATGCATGGCTCAAGCAGACTGGGTTTCCATAAAGTGAGCCTTGCTTCCATGGGGTTTGGTTTAAAGTGAGACTATAATAGGATTCTGTGAAGTGAGTTTTGATTGTATGGGAGTTTGCTCCAGGTGAGATTTAACCAGAATGCTTCCATAAAGCAAGGCTCTTCCATAATGGCATTTGGTTGGCACCTGGGCAGAGCGTGGTGGTCCGTGCTGACAGTGCCCTTGTGCCCACACCACTTCTTGCTCACAGATCTGGCGGGAGCTCTTCTCTCCTCTGCATGCCCTTAACTTTGGCATTGGTGGTGACAGCACACAGCACGTGCTATGGCGGCTGGAGAATGGGGAGCTGGAACATATCCGGCCCAAGGTGAGTGGGGCTGGAATGGGGCTCTAAAGCACCTTTTGCTCGCCCCCTTACACCACTTCATGCCCCTCTTTCCACAGATTGTGGTGGTCTGGGTGGGCACCAACAACCACGGGCACACAGCAGAGCAGGTGACTGGCGGTATCAAGGCCATTGTGCAACTGGTGAACGAGCGGCAGCCCCAGGCCCGGGTCGTGGTGTTGGTGAGAGGCCGGGAGGGTGGGAAAGAAAGAATGACAGTAGTCTGGGACCCCGTCAGATGCAGCCACAGCTGGCACAGTCCTGGGCAACTTGGCATAGAGTAGTGGCTTTCAGGCAAAATCTCACGTGGAAACTTGCCGCATCCTTCAAAGCAGCTGTGGTTGAGGACACATTCAGGGACCAGTGAACCCCTTTTGCCCAAGGGACTGCTAGAGATTCTGGGGGTGTGGAAGAATTCAGAAGAACCACTCGGATAGCCAAAAGTTGTCAGGCATCCATTTCTGGGGTGAATCTAGGCTCCATCACTTAGACATGGGACATCTAGAAGGAGGGATTAGCTCTTTGCCGTGTCAGCGTGTTCGTGAGTGACACTTGGAAAGAGGCGGGCACCCAGAAGTTTCTTGCTGAATGGGGGCTGAGTCGTGGTATTAGGAACTACCTTTCCACCCTCCCCACTCTCCCATCCCTGATGTATTCTCCTGTGACCCTCGGTGTTCCTCCTCAGGGCCTGCTTCCAAGGGGCCAGCATCCCAACCCGCTTCGGGAGAAGAACCGACAGGTCAATGAGCTGGTTCGGGCAGCACTGGCTGCCCACCCTCGGGCTCACTTCCTGGATGCTGACCCTGGCTTTGTACACTCGGATGGCACCATAAGCCACCATGACATGTATGATTACCTGCATCTGAGCCGCCTGGGCTACACACCCGTCTGCCGCTCCCTGCACTCCTTGCTTCTGCGTCTGCTGGCCCAAGACCAGGGCCAAGGTGTTCCCCTGCCAGAGCCCACACCCTAAGCATCCTGCCTTCCCGCATTAAATTCTCCTTCCTCCGTCTCCTGTTTCCGGCTCTGTGGTCAAGCCTGCCTGGGTACCACCATCAGATCCTTGCCCTGATCTGTGACCTTGCAGTTCCGCAGGGTGGTTCTATTTCTGCCCAAGGCCAGCGTTGCTGATCCATCAAGGCACTTTGGTTTTTGTGGACTAGGTGAATTTCCACTATCACAATAGTGTGCCTCAGGCAGGTGCTACCGATCAGTGTACATTAGGTGAAACCAGCTGGCCAGCACTACCCCACAGGAGCAAAGCCGAGCAAGAATTCCGGGAACATAGACCCAACACAGTCGAGCCCACCATAAGTTGCCCCTTCAGTCTCTGCATGTGCTATTCCCCTTGCTGAAACTTCTGGTGCTCTGGCCCTGGCTTAGATGTCACTTCCTATGGAGGCATAGTTGTCCCTCCACACCGGGTGTGGGTATCTGTGTCTACTCGGGTGGTCGCTGTGTCCACACGCTGAGTGGAAGGGGCGCAACCCGGGCGAGGCTCCTTCTAGTCTTGTCTGCAGTGCCAGCCCAGGCCACAGGGTGGCAGCAGGGCTCAGGGCGGACTAGTCTTCCCACCCAATGCTGCCTCTGGGCCAGCACCTCTCAGGGCCCGTTTCTTGAGTAAAATGATTCCACAGCCAGCAAAGGTCAACTGCCTTTCTTGCGGCCCCCTCTGCCAACTGCATGGCCGAGAAAGCGGCAAAGCAGGTGTCCCGGGTCCCTGAGCACCGGGGCTCCCAGGCTGGAGAGAGCTGCCTGGTCCACAGGGTCCCTGCCACGGGTGTGGTGGTCCTGGAATTGCTTGCCCCACCTTGTGGGAAGCCTACCCCTCCATCACTCCATGACAATCTGGGGACAGGACTGGCACAACCAACACCCCTTCCCACGCAGAACGGGCAGCCACACGAGTGTGTTAAACAGCTTTAATCGCGGTCATTGCGGCTTCTCGGCACAGTAAGAAATATTGCACATGATCAACATGTTCTGTTCTGGGGATGGGGTGAGGGTAGGGGGATCACCTTCTTAGAAAGTACAACCCAAGTTGGGAGGGCAGAGGGGGTGGGGAGAGAACCCTCCCCATGCCTGTGGCAAAGTGCAGGAGCCCCCACCCCCAAACTAACCTGAGTCCAGCCCCTCTGGGGAAAAAAGGGGTGCATGAACTCCCCCCTACTCCACAGGCACCTCCCTGTGGCCCGAGGCCCACACCACCCTCCAGCTTGCAGCCCTTACACGAGCCATTTTGCATATAGTGAAAAGCTCTGAAGGTCACACACTCCAGTCCAGGTTATGTACAGGGGCTCGGAGGGACACTGCCCCTGCGTCCCCTCAGCTGCCCCCCAGCACAGGGAGGGAACTGTGGGGGGAGGGGGTATATACAAGAGGAGCAGGCCTCATTCCGCCCCAAACTGGAAAGGACGAAATGGCTTTGTTGGGGAGGAGGAACCATCCTGTCCCCCGATTCCTGCCACCTACACACTGTCCATGTCCTGAGGGGGGTTACTGTGAGTCCTGGGATGTTCCCAAGGTTCCCTCACCTGCCTGTGGCAGCTGTAGAGGGGCCTGGGGGTGGGGGAGAGGGCTGGGGGGCCCCCTCCCAGCCAGGCTGTCCAGGCCCTGACTCTGGGGGTGGAGGCAGTGGCGGGGCAGCCTGGGCCGTGCCAGAGTCCGAGCCAGGGGAGGTGGGGTCGGGGCCCCCAGCAGGGCTGGGAGTCGGGGCAGGGGCAGCAGCAGTGCCAGTGGGGGGCGGTCCAGGGAGAGGGGCCTCAGCTCCAGGGGGCTGCTCCGTGGGCGTGGCTGCCTGCATGATCTTCTGGCGCACCTCTCGTATCTTCAACTGTAGACAAACCTTGGAGGGGAAGATATCTGCATAGCGGGCCTGGAAGGCTGCGGTGGCCTGGGCTGGGGACAGAAAGATGGTGGGGAAGGCAGGGTGAGATGTGTAGGCAGGTCTCAGCTGAGTGACCCCAAAACTCTGGGACACACTCACCTGATGGGAAGAAGCCGTGGTCCTGGAAGAGCTGCATGACCAGGGCCCGGCGCTGGTCCAGGGTACGCCGCAGTGACGAGTATGGCACTTTCTCGTACTCCAGCTCCCCGAGCACATCCTCGGCTTCTGTACCTGCACAGGGAACAGGGAGCGTGGTCAAGGCTACAGCAGCAGCCTGGGCCACCCCGCCACCATCTGAGTGTCCACTCGAGCCCTGGCTGAATTCTGTCTCACACAGGAGTTAGGGAAGGGACCTGCCCAAGGTCACACGGCAACTTTAGGGGCCTGCTGTGCTTCCTCTCAGTGACACCCAACTCACCTCTCCCACTCTCTGCCTCCCCAAGACTACACCCCAACCCCGGGGCCCCCACAGCTCTGCCCCGCATGGCACCCGCACCTGTACGGTCAAAGGTGAAGATGTCCCCCTCGCACTTGGCACTCTTGGGGGTGTTCGGCTCTGAGCTGCAGCTGGAGCGTCTCCTCATCTTGCGCTTAGGCGAGGTGGGGTCCTCGGGCGCCGAGTCCAGGTCTGGTCAAAACAAAAGCACGTTCAGCAGAGGTGGCTCCAGTCTGTTCCCCACCTACCTGCCGCAGGTGCCCGGCGCTCCCCTACCAGTGGAGTTCTTCCTCTTCTTGCGGTAAGAGCCCAGGATGGCCCGGGGCGAGGTGGCCAGAGACTGCAGGGTCGGGGAGGGCAGCACCTCCTCAGGCCGGAACTCAGGCAGCTCAGCGAAGCGCTCTTCGAAGTCTACCTCTGACAGGACCCTGCTGGAGAGTTGGCAGGGTCACCTTCCCCGCCTTGGCCTGCAGCCGCCCCTGCTCCCACCACCCCTCACGCTCCACCAAGGTCCCAGCCCATGCTCACTTGTCCACAGAGTCAAAGGTCTTCTTCAGGGGCGGGGGCCGCACCTTCACCTTCTTGCCGGTACTGGCCGCCTCTTTGCGCTCAGGAGTGTCCCCGGCCGCCCTCCCACTGCTGCCCTCGCTGCTGCTGCTGCTGCTGCCAGCAGGGGCTGTGGCTGGAGCTGGGGCTGGGCTGGGAGGAGTGGGAGGCTCCCCACGACCCTCCAGGCCCTGCCCAGGGACACGCCAATCTGAAGATGAGCTGGGGAATTTGCTGGCCTGGGGTGGAGACAGGCGGGGATGGAGAACACTGAGCTCAGCCTCGCCGCAGCGAAGGCCAGGACAGAAGGTGAGTGCTGAGACAGCCCGACACACAGAGCGCTGGAGAAGACCCAGACACAGACTTGGGAAGGCCAAAACACGGACCTCGGATGAGTAGGGGTACAACACAGGCAGGCAGGAGGGACAGAGAGGACCCTTTAACCTGAGGGATACAGAGGCAATGGGGGGAAGAGGAGCAGGACAAAAAAACAAGGACGGCGGACCGAGGGGCAGAGCTGGCCACCTGCAGATGCTCACCATGGTTTCGGGGCCCTTGGCGCTGGTCCGCTCCTCAGCAGGCGGGGGTGGCGGGGGGCTGCTCCGGGCCGTGGGAGTCCAGGTCTCTGGGGGCGGTGGAGGAGCTGGTGGTGTGGGCTGCCCCTCAAGCTCAGACTCGGGGGCGGTTGGCTCGCGGACTGGGCCAGGCTCCAGAGGCTGCCGGGGTGCAGGGCCAGGCCGCCCAGAGGCACCTGCCTCAAAGGAGCCCACAGGAATGCTGGCGATGGCCGCCTTCACTTTCTGGGGGGCCTTTGGGCTGGGCCGCTGGGCCTTGGGGGCCACTAAGCTGTAGGTCATGGAGCCTGTGGGTAGGCAGAAGAGCATTTGCTGAGCCGGGCCTGCCTGGAGCCCAGGCCCTGGGTTCCCCAACTCACCCTGCCCCGTGTTGCTATGACACCCACCTGTGGCACTGGGGAAAGGGCTAGTGGGGGCTGGGGTGGCAGTGGCAGGGGCCGGCGGGCCCTTGGGCAGAATGGTGGCAGCAGGTGGGGTGGTGCTGGTGGCCACAGTGTAGACCAGGCTTGGAGGGGCCTGGGATGGCTGGGCCAGGGGTGCTGAGGAGGTGGGTGCAGGGCTGCCAGGATAAAATGCCGTTATGACAGGCCCCCCGGGGGCCGCGCAGGCAGGCGGCAGCTGGGGGCTGGGCACGGGCGATACGCCCACTTGGCCAGGAGCCAGCAGCGGGGCTTGGCCTGCTGAGAGAGACAGAGAAGGAGAGGCAGAGGACCGAGTTAGGGCCCAGCCTGCCTCAGCCCCACCCTGGGTCCCAGCGCTGCCTGCCAGGCCACCCTCACCTGAGAGCAGGGGCTGAACGAAGGCGGGGCCACTGGGCCCCAGCGAGGTGAAGCCTAGAGCTACAGAGCTCGTGGGCCCGTACGAGGTGACTGTTCCAGCCTGGCTAGACGCAGGGCTGGTGCCCAGGGGCAGCGCGTGCCCGCCCGCTGACTGCACGTAGGTGATTCTGCCGCAGGGAGAGGAAACGGGGAGGAGTGAGGTGAGCTGCCCCACCCCGCCCCCTTCCTGGCCTCCCAGTGAGGGCTTGGCTGCAATTACCTGGTAGAGGAGGGCAGCAGGACTTTCTGGGGCTGCGAGGTGGGTCCAGGAAGCGTGGCCGGGCTCAGGGGCGGCACCAGGCCGCTGGGTGTGCTCACGGGCACTGGAGTCAGCTGGATGATCTGTGGGGAAGGGCACCCACAGCCTGGGGTGAGCTGTGTCCCCCAGAGTGGGGCAGGGGAGGACCAAGACCTAACAGCAAGGATCTAAGCAAAAGCAAGGAACACAGAACTGGGATCAGGAGAGGACGGGAAAGATGACAGCAAGAGGTGGGGACACAGAGAAGGAATAAGGCACAGACACTGAGGACTCCAGAGACAAGAAAAGAGTTGGGACACAAGGAAGATGGCAAGATGGAAACCCAGAAGCAGATGGGAAAGGAGGAGAGGAGACTGGAGGAAAGGCAGACGCGGAACAGTGGGATACGGAGCCAACACCCAGCAGAAGGCCAGGAGAGAAAGGCGAGGCCACAACCAGGGCGCCCTCACCTTGCTGGGTGGCTGGGCACCATTCTGTACAGGTACTGAGAAGGGCGGGCTCACCAGGGGCAGCGGCTGGCCAGCCCCTCCACCCCGCACTGACATGCTAGGGGCGGCCAGAGGCACTAGTACCTTCCCGGGCAGCAGCTGGGCTGAGCCACCCGGAGGTGGGGCCTGCACGGGAGAAACTGACTGGGCTGGAAGTTAAGAGGCGAGAAACGAAAAGGTTACAAGGGAGCCAACCAGGCCCACGGGCCCTCTCCTTGTGCTGCCCGGCCCAGGCCTCACCTTTAGGGGGCGGGGCGGAGGGTACAGACTGCAGGATAGGGATGCCAGGAGTGGGTGCAGTGGCGGCCAGGACCTTGCCGTTGGTGGAGGTGCCCGGCGGGAGGGTGAAACGGATGCTGGTGGTGGGTGCAGGGCCGCTGGGAGCTGCTGCTTTGGTCCCAGGAGCCGGTGCTGGGGCAGGTGCCACCTGAAGCTGCTGGGGCAGCGTGGGCAAGATGTACTGCACCTGGGTGATTCCCCCAGCCTTGCCCAGGGCACCTGGCTGCAGGATGCCCAGGGGTACTGGCCCATTGGGGCCATTCCCAGCAGCTGCTCCTGAGCCTGCAGTGGTCCCGCTGCCAGGGGCCCCCTGGGCAATAAACTGGACAGCAGGGGGCGCAGGGGCCCCATAGCCTGGGGTGCCCACCAGTAGGTTAGTGACGGTGGCAGGCGCTTTCCCTACAGTGCCCAGTAGGGGCCCAGCCACCAAGTGTGGGGCTGGTGAGGTGGCTGCTGCCGACTTCTTGTCCGAATACACTAAGCTGACGCCAAGCGGGGACCCCCCAGGCACCCGGGACCCAGTGCCCATTTCAGTCCTGGCACCTGCTGTGTCATTTGGAGACGCCTCAGCCCGGCCAGAGGTGGGGAAGGGCTTAGAGGCGATGGGCACAGGAGTGCTGCTGACAGGCCGCACCACATTGGTGACCATGGTGGCAGCAGGGCGGGACAAGGGAGCCGCCGGGGCTCCGTAGGCCAGTGACGGGGCTGGGGCCGAGGGTACTCTGGCTCCACTGCCCTCCTGCTCCTCCTTGTTTGGGGGCAGGACCAGTGTCTGCAGGATGCTTCCTCCTCCACTGGGAGGCGCTGCAATGACTGAGGGGCCGGGCGGCTCCAGGCCTCCAACACTTTCAGGTCTCTTGCGCCGGAACGTGGCAGGATCCGTTGGGAGGAATCGGGTAGCCTTGGAAGGTGTTGCTGGGCCCCCAGCCCCAGGGGGTGGGGGCCGTAATGGGCCCACTGTGCTGCCCTGACCAGATTCCTGGGCCTTGAAGGTTCCTGAGCCCAGTGAGAAGGACGTTGCTGCCGAGGCTGAGGCGGCAGGCGAAGACGAGGAGGATGGGGTGGGACCATAGCCTTTACTGAAGGCTGCAGGTGGATCCGGAGGCCCTGGGGGCTCGGGGTCCAACGTCGGACGGCAGTGGGTAAAGGAGGAACGGATCACGGGTGAAAACACTTTCCGACCAAAGCCCTGGGTGGAAGAAAAAGGGAGACACCCCAGGTCAGGGAGCACAGGTACCTAGACACCCACCCCCATCCAGCCTGTCAGCCAGGCCAGCCTAAGCCTGCACCCCTGCCAGCTGAAGGCCTTGATTCATCCTGGCTGTGCAACTCCCCACGGGGCAAGCAGCTTGCCCTTTCTGGACTTTCATCTCTCTCCATCAAACGCATGGGAGAAACAGACATTTCCCCTCCCCTGAGTCGATGTGATGGAACACGCCATATGCAACAAACCCTCACCTTATTGCCCTCTGGGTCCTCCCCAGAACTGTCTCCACTGTCGCTGTCGGTCACCCGCTCCTTACACTTGAGATCAATGTCAGTGGTGCCAAAGCCATCGTCAGCTGAGGGAGCAGAGGGAACAGTGTGGGCAAGGGGCTGGATGCAAGGCCACCCAGGAGGAACAGTCTGGAGACTGGGCTCTGGCCTCAGCTCTGGCCAAGCAGGCAGTGAGTGCTGTCCCGGAAGGCTACTCCTCAGCCAATGGCCGCGCCCACCTGCCCAATGCGGAGCCTACGCGCACAAGGGCAAAAGTATCTAACACTGCACCTGCCCAACTGGTCATGCTGTGTCCTCCAGATATCCTGCCTGTCCGGGGACTTCCCAAGGCAGGACTGGGTTTACTCAGGAGGCCCGAAATGAATGCATGCAATCACACACCAATGTGGAAAAGAAGAAACAAAGGGGCCTAGGGGGTCAAAGTTCTGTCCACCCTCCAAGGCTAATGCTCACCAATGACATCATCATCCCCTTCCTCCTCACAGATGACCATGCGTTCCTCGTCACTGGTCATGTCCTCACTGGCTGTGCGCTGGGAACGAGAGGCTCGGGTGGGCAACAGTGGGGGCCGCCCACTGGCTGCCAACGCACCTCCCTCACTGGGGGCTGCAAAGGGGCCTGGAGCTCCATACTGGGTGGAAGGCTTTGGGCCGGAGTATGATGCAGGGCCAGACACCATCTGCAGGACAGTGGGCAGGGAGGGTTCAGCTGGGGTGGCTTCCTCAGGCAGCCCTCCCCACCCACCCCTGGGTGGTCTGCACTCCAGACCTGCGTCAGTTCCTGTAGTGCCTGGCTGTCTACTTCGCCACCGTCCAGGCTGTGTACCCCACTGTGGGAGAAGGCTCGGGGCCGGGCTGAGCCAGGTCCCCCAACCGCGTGCAGCCGTTCAGCCCCACAGGAGCCGCTCCCTGGAGCCTTGGTCTCTGAGCTCAAGAGTGTCTGGGCTGCGACGGACAGGAGCTCAGAGGACACTGTAAAGCAGGGTGGGGGAGGGGGACTGTCACAGAGTCAATAAGACTCTCATCAGCACCGGGACTGGTTAAATGACCTACAGATATTTCTAGGTACTGGGCAGAAGAAGGCTGGAATTCCTGGGCCACTTCGTGAAAAAACACCAGTTACCAGCCCAGCACCTCCTTCCTGCTGGTTCATGCCCTGTCGGGTGGTAGGAAGCAAGCCTGTTCCCTGGGGAGGGAGGTGGCCCTTCTGAGACTAAGCAAGCCTGGAGACAGCGTCGCATGGTGCTGGCTAGGTAACCACTGGCCTGTTGAGCCTAGTGCCCTCGTTTCAGAAAGGAAATAACTAATATCCCCACCCTGATAGAGCTGCAGGACCACAGCCACAAGATAATTCTAAAAAAGTGCCCCAGAACACTGCCAGCCACACCAGACACCCTCAATAAGTAGAAGCAGCCGATTAGGAGCATTGTGAACTACAATGGTGCCAACTATGGTATTGGAGGCCATCCAAGCTAAGGTTTAAATTCTGGCTCTGCCACTTGTTTGTGACTTTAAGCAAGGGACTTTGCCTCTCTAAGCCTCAGTTTCCTCATCTGGAAATGGGGTGCAGTTTTGAGTATTAGGGCTCATATTCCCCATGGTGCCTGGCACATAGTAAGTACTCAATAAACCACAATTGATGATGAGACTGCTGTTTGGAAATCTTATCTGTGTGGATATCCCTGGCTCTTTCACATGAAACAGTTGCCGGTTCCTTTCTCGGTAGGGGTCATCAAATAAACATGACAGAGCAGAGAAGCTGCCAGGGCAGGGGGTGAGCAAGCAAAGGGGTAGCTGGTGGCTCTCAGGGAAGGAGGTGGCAGGGTGGGCAAGCCAAGGGGCTGACTAACCCCCAGGGGCAGCGGCAGTGCCCGTCTCCGACATGCTCCGCTCCCGTGTCTCCTTGTGCCCTCCTGCCAGCCCCAGGCTCGTGGGCTTGGCCTCCGAGCTGGACTTCTTTCGGTCCTTGTTGCACCACTTCCAATCTGGGTGGGCCTTGAAGTGGGCCTCCTTCACCTGGCAGGAGAGGGCAGGGCGACCCTTCACTCACCCACCCCACCAGAAGTCTGGAGGAGCCAAGAGGAGAAGGCTTTACCTGGAAGGCCAGGTCGTGGTACTTCTGCTTCTCCTTGGGCCCCAGGGCGTACCACCACTCGCCCAGGATCTTGCTGACGGTCCGGTTGTCCTGGTTGGGGTGACGCTGGTGGACCAGGGCCCGGTGCCGCTTGCTGAAGATCATGAAGGCATTCATGGGCCGTCGGATATGGTCCTTCTCCCGCTGCATGAAACACAGCCCAGAGCAGGATAGTTAAGATGCACGAGAGTGGCTTGGGTGGCCACGGGCAAGGCCAGGGAGACAAGCCTGGGTGGCCGTGGGACAAGCAGGGGACAGGTGGAGATGAGGCACCTTGTTGGGGCTGCGTCCATCCTTCTCGGAAGATGAGTCCCGCTCCTTGGGCAGGGCACTAAGGGACTGGGTCCGCCGTTTTCCAGGTGGCAGAGGCAACTGGATCTCAGGAGACATGATGGAGAGGAAGCTGTGGCAGGGCAGCAGGGACAGTGAGGGCCATGTCTCTGGCCACCCCACCCCCTGGTCCCAAGCCTCAGGGAACTCACGCATCATCGTGGTCACTCTCTGTCTCACTGTCCAACCGGGGTTCTCCTGGGGGTCCGGGGGCCTCCTCCTCAGTGGTGGGAGGGGGACCCTTACCAGGTTCCACCAGCCCCAAAGCATGTGGGAGTCCGGGCCCTGGGCTCTCAGGGCATGTGGCTCCAGGGGGCCGCCCAGGATCAGCACTCCCTGTCCCACCTGGTGGCTGTTCGTGAGCAACAGCTGCTGATTCAGCAGGTTCTGTGGACAGAGAGATGGATCAGAGACTCCTGGGCCACATGGGACCCTATCCCCATGCCTCCCCACAGACCCCCACCCCTCACCTTTGCTCTGGTTGGAGGCCACTGGGTGGCTGGCAGGTTGCTGGGCTTCACTCGGCTGCACAGAGGGGTCAGGCTGGCTGGGTGCCAGGAAGGGGACTAGGGAGTGCCAGGGGAACACGGCCACAGAGCGAGGTTCCACATTCGTCCACACTGTGGAAAGGAGCCAGGTGAGCTGTGCGGCAGGAGAACTTGGCCCTGACCCCCGACTCGAGCTCTTCCCCACCCTGAATGAGGTGGCTCCACCCCCTTTACACCCCCCTCAACCCCGGAGCCTCATGGGCTCGTTCGTGTGACATCACGCAGGAAAAACTCCTCCCTGAAAGGTTGCTAGATTTATAAAAAAGAACACAGAAGCAGGGAAGGGAAATAGTACTCACGCCCCACTCCTCCCCCCACCAACCTCCACCAGCCCTGCCACCAGGGACCAGGCCAAAGGAACGATTTGCTCCTGCCACAAACCAGGTCACACTCAGCTGCCATGCCACACTCCGGAGCCCCAGGACCTCAGTTGGTCTGGGGACCCCCCACCCCAATCATGCTACATTCCCAGCACCCAAACTGCCCACTGACACAGCCTCTCCCCTTGATCTCACACTCCCTCCCTTTCCTGGGGCAGATGGCCCTGTCTCCCCTCCCCTCCAACCCTCTGGCCATCACCCGCAGGGTGCAGGGTCTCACACAGCTATGGTGTAGGAGGGGCTTTCTCCTGGCCTTCCTCCCCCACCAGACACCAGGGAGCCAGACCTGCCCCTCCCTGGCTGGGCACAGGTGGCTCCAGCAGCTCTCCCCTTTCACCCCTGCAGAGAATCTACCGCTCAAGAAGAGGCCTCCCAGCCTCCCCCCAGAAAACCCCCAGCTTATCTTTAGCCCAGCGTCCACCCCTCTTGCCCAGAAAGAGGGGAGGGTGTGGTGAACTCCTCAGAAGGCCCAGACAATGGGGCAGAAGAAAGAATTGTTACAAGTCTCTGCCTAGAGAGGCAAAAGTGCCAGGTGTTTCCTTGAGGATATGCATGGAAGATGCTTCCTCACCAGGGGGACAGTCCCAGGGGTCCGATCTTCAGTCCCAGGAGGTGGGTGGTAGGAGGGTGAGCCCTGAGCTGGGATCCACCCCTGGCTGGACTTCTGGGGCGGGTCTAGGCTAGGAGTGGGCTTCCCCTCTCACTGCCTGGCTCCCTGGGGGAAGTGGAACCAGCGGAGGAGAGAGGCCCCTGATTGGGGAAGACGAAGGAGGGAGGAAGGAACCGCCCTAGCCCTGGTCTCCATCATTCCAGGCCTCCCCCTGATCCAGATCAACCTGACCTGAGGTGACCCCCTGCCCAATGCCTTCAGAAGCCTGGACTAGGGGAGCTCTGTGCAAGGCACTAGCCTGGAGACCTGGTTCTGTGAGGGGCTGACAAAGGAAAAAGTAGACCTCAAGGAAACAGTGGACTGGGATCAAGAAGACAGCACTGGAAGGCACTCAAGACTCTATGATGACCCGGTCCCCTACCCCTAGGGCACTGCAGGCCCAAAAACCTGCTGGGCCCTCCAAACCCATAAAAGCCCCCAGGGACCTGGATCTGTTCCTCTCTTCCCAAAGATCTTTCTCATCAGGGCCGCCTCATTTTCTGGGGAGTGGGGAATAAGGGAGCCAGCAAACAATGGAGGGCAGTCCTTTGGTCCTGCCACCTCCTGAACCCCTCCCCAGCGTGCTACCCTCCAGGTTCCCAGGTCTTTCTCTGGCTCTCAAAGTACACCACAAACACTGCAGCCGCTCACTCAGCTCTGAGCTAACAGTGCCTCACTCACTCACTCCCAGAGCCCTGTCCTTAGCCCCACTACTCAATCAAAGCCCCCTCCCCTAGGACCAGCAGGTCTGCTGCTCCTATTCTAACATGCTCCAAAGCCAATTACTCTGCACCCCTCGCCTCCAATTACAGCGGACCTATTCCATCCCATCACTTCAGCATCACAGCTGTCCCCAGGTACTCCCCACTCTGCTACACTCCCACCTGCCGTCACTAACCACTCGGCCCGGCCGAGATCCGTAACTTTCCCCATCACCCCTTTACTCTGCCTCTACCGTACTATGCCCCCATCACCGTTACTCCGCACTCGGCACCCCGACACCTTGACCCCTGCAGTCCCAAGGCCCAAGTGCTACTGACCGAACATGCCGAGGCCACGGGAGGCCGCGCCGGACGCAGGCATCAGGGGCCTGTGGGCCGAGTACATGGTCCGGCGCGAGGGGAGCCCGGCGGGGGCTCGCACCTCCTCAGCGGCCGACGCCACTCCGCCCGCAGCCGGCTCCTCGGCCGTCGCCGCTTGGGCCCGGGGGGAGCGGGAGGCCGTCGCCGCATGCCCCCCCCGCCGCCCCCCTCCGGCCGCCCCACGCGGGGGTCTCCGCCGGGCGCGCCTGCGCACAGCGCCGCCTGCCTCCCGCCGCCCGGGGGGCGGGGGAGGTCAGCGCGCACTGGCCCCGCCCCGCCCCCCGGCGCGCGCGGGGGCCGTCACGGGGCGCGCGGCTCGGGGGCCATCGGCGCCGCCCCCTCCCTCTCCCTCCTCCCTCGCTTAGTCCGGCGGGCGGGGCAGGCGGGGCGGGGCGCGGCGCGCGTGCGCGGGGGCGGCCCCCTCCCTTCCCCGCTCGCTGGCTCGCTCGCTCCCTCCCTCCCTCGCAGCTCCGACGGGTAACGGCTCTGGCCCCGCGCGCCCCAGCTGCTGGCGCCGCCGCCCCGCCTTTCCGGGCCCGGGGCCCGCGGCTCAGCGCCGGGTCGACCTCCGGCCCCGGGTGGGCAGACGGACCAGCGTGCGTGCGTCCGTGCGCTCCAAGCGAGCCCCGCGCCGAACCACCGCCGCCTCCCCGCCCCGCCACTACTACGCGCTCCCCTCCCCCCGCCGCGCCTCCCCCCGCCCCTTCCCCGCTTCCCCCGCGGCCTTCCGCGCAAGCCCGGCCCCCCGCGCGTGAGCCCATTGGCTGCCGCCGCCGCGCGCGGGTCAGGCCCCGCCGCGCCCGCCCCCATTGGCCGCCCCGGGGGAACGTCAGTCATATGCAAATAGGGACAGGGCGGGGCGGGCCCCGGTTGGCCTCGAGCCGGCCGGGGGCGGGACCGCGGTAGGAGGATGGCAGGGAGGGCGCACTGCAGTAAAGGCACCGAGCCAGGGGGGCGGTCCGGGGCGCCGCTCTGCGGAGGCCCTGGGGTTGTGCGTGGCGTTGTGTGTGTCCAGTCTGTGCGAGGAACACGCTCACGCGCGGCTCGGCTCGCTTCTCGCACGCCTGCCCGGGCGTGCCTGGCCCTGCTGGGCAGACAAACTGTGCTCATGGTTGGGCGAGCCATCCCTGAGCCCTCCCCAACTCTCTCTCACACACACACACACAGACACACACACTCCTCCCCGGCATACTTTCGTGCCACACCCATTATCTTTTACACACCCCACGGACACATATGCCCTCCGTCTTACACCCACACTGTCACACACAAAGTCACACCTCACACACCTGCTGACATAGATATCCTACCTAACACACTCGGGGTCCATCAGTCCCACCTACCATCGTGCACACTCACCCATCCTGTTTACATCACCCATTTCATCCATGCCCTGTCACACATGCTTCACCAACATGCATCCTCATCACACTCCCACCAGCCCACATGAATCATACAACATATCAAACACGCAGAGCTCAGCACAGCCACTGCTTGGCCACTACACACACCCCACATCCCTCCCACACACCCACACACACTCTTCCATCTTGACACACTCTCATACAGCCATCCTAGCACTCACAATGCACCCCTAATCCCCAACACACATTAACTCTCACAGACACCATTGTACCAACCCCACGCTATATAAACTTACCCTCAGGGGCGCTAATTATGTCACTGCCCAGGCCCATCAGGTAGGTCAACTACAGCCTCAGCTACCCAGCCTGACACTCCTCTGCCATCCAGGAAACCCTATCTAGCAGGGCACCACCATGGCTGGACCCGACCAACACCCTAGGCTGGGAGCCACTCCCTACCCACCCCCCCAAAAAAAGGCCAGGAAGAAAGGAAACTAACACTTACTGGGGCTGCTGTGTGCTGGGAGCTTGTATGTATTATCTGGTTCATTGAATCCTCACAGCCACCTAGGGAGGTATGTTTATTACACCCATTGTTCAGGTGAGAAAATGAGCCTCAGAGAGATTGAATAAATTGTGCAAGATCATGCAACCAGGATGTATCAGCCCAGTGCTCCAACTCAAGTCCATTACTCAAGACAACTTCAGGGTGGACACGGGGAATTCCAAACAGAGTCCCAGGAATATAGTCAGACAATGACACAGAGAATGATGAACTACAGAAAGGTGAGAGGGCACACACGGAGACACAGGCAAAGGTCGGGGACCCACCAGGCAGAGATGCAGAGGCCTTGGATCACACCCAAGAGGGGGTCTCGGGCACAGCCAGTAGAGGCAGAGGCCTGGAGTCACACTTGGGCAGGTAAAGGTTGCAGAGGCTCAGATGCACCAAGACTGGGCTTCTACACAGGTTGGGTCATCCACAAGAGCAGACAAACCCTTTTTCCAGCCTGCCCCATCCACTGACAGAGCTGAAGGCATGGACAGGGGGCAAAAACTGTAACTAGAGCCCAGAGGGGAAGGGAAGGTCTGTAGCCCTCTGACCTCCAGAGACTACAGGGCCAGACACTTGGCTGTGAGCCTGGAGGGGCTACCAGAGGGACTATTAGGTAACTGCCCCCTCCTCCCTGTGCAGCCCCAGACTCAGACCCTCCATTACCTCACTGCCCCAGGGACTGCAATGTGAGGCAGGAATTGAGGCTGAAATCAATGTGGCCCACTATCTCCCCACCACTGCCCCCTCCTCTCCCCACCGGTGAGTGAGTCACCTACTGGCAAGTTAACCCCTTCCCCACTGCGATGCAGCTGAAGGACAGAGCTCACAGGAGCTCTGCCCCCAGCTCCCCCACTTCTGTTGGGTGAGAAGAAGAGCCAGGCATGGCACAACAGGGAAAGGGGGCCCCACACATCTGGGAGGGTTGCACATCTGGTAAAAGACACAGTGCCCATGGAGGAGGGATGGGAAGAGGCCCCTTTCGGGACAGGGTACAACCAAGTGGGGGCCCAGCCTGACAGGGAGGGGCATAACCAAGTGGGGGCCCAGCCTGGCAGGGAGGGGCAGGAATCTGGGCAGGAAGGGCCCCCCTGCCCTGGGCTCTGGGCCAGCCCTATACTTAGCTTCTATTGTTCAGGGTGGAGGAACCCTGGGTGGGGGTGGATTAGGAGCAGAGAGGAGGGAGCAGGTCCTATCCCTAGACAGCTCCCTCTCTCCTGCCATCCCAAACCTTAACTGGGGCCTCCCTAGTTAGAAAAAGCTGGGAGGGTTCCCAAACTAGAGCCCCAGCCCCATCTGAGGGGGTACAAAGCCATCTTTCACTGGAGGCAGGTACTGTGATGGCAGCCACCCCAGCACTAACCCCTAACCAATTCCACAAAAGGTTTACCCTTAAAGAGCCCCCACTATACCACCACACCCCAGCTGGTCTGAGGACAAGGAACCCAGATGCAGACACCAACGGCCACCTGGAAGGCACAAGCAGAGGCCTGCCCAGAGGCCTGGGGCGAGCAGCCAGGGATGCTGACAGACTGAGGGACAGGCAGACACTCTGAACTCACGGGCCACATTTATTGAACCCGTGAGGCACCGCACCCCTGCCGGCTCCCCACCCTGCTCTCTATGCCTGGGTCCCCGCCTCAGCTCACCACCCCGGTGTCCCCAGCTCCCCTCACCCGCTCTCCACATACACACCCACCCACCCACCCCAAGCGTCGGTGACGGCCAGGGTTGCCTGGGGAACGAGCCCAGGATTGGGCTGGCGCAGCTCCGCAGGGATGGGGGGCTAAAAATAGCGCTGGGGTGAGTCAGTGTGAGTGGGGCTGGGGTAGGCAGGGGGACCAGGAGGGAAAAAGAGATAGGGGAGGTGTGGGGGAGGGTCCCCTGGGATTGGGAGATGGGCGGGATGCGGGTTTGGGAGTGGGGAGGGGGGTTGTACAGGCGCCGGGGCTGGGAGGGCTGGTCGGCGCGGGCTGGGGGAGGCGCCACTGCCCGGGCAGAGGAGGGGGCGCCGCCCAGCTTTCCCCTCCCATCCCCGCGCTCACGAGATTTTCCACTCGCCGCCTGGCCCCCAGCCAAACCCCGGCAGGCCCTACAAAGCCGCTTTGTGCCGGGAGGGCGGCCGGGCGCCCGGCCGGCCTGACACCCACGCGGGCCGCGGTGGGGCGCGGGCCAGCTGGCACCCGAGCTGTCTGCGGGGGGGCGCCCCCACCTACCACGAGAACACGGCCGCGCAGGGGTTAATTGCGTAGGGCCAGGGTCGGCCAATCGGCGGCCGTCGGGCGCGATGGCAGCCAATGGGAAGAACGGAGGCCCGAAGGGGGGGGCGCCTACCCCCAAGGGCGCGCTGGAACCCGCACCCCTAGGTGCCAGCGGGGGCTGGGCGCCGCCCTCGCCGGGTGCCGTCCGGGCCTACATAGCTCCTGGTGCATCCAGCTTCCCCGACTACTACTCAGACAAGGGTAGCATCTTGTAGTCTGGAAGCAATACAGTCAGGATTTGAACCTAAGCCTGCCTGGCTCCATAATCAGCTTTTCCGCCGAAATGGGGAGACAGAGTTCCCTGCTCAGGCCCGCGTGGGGAGCGGGAACGGGGGACAAGGTGGGGGCAGAGGAGGCAGCGCGGCGGGCTAGGGTCCAGCCGCCTGCGGTGTAGCCGCTGCCGCCGGTGGTAATGGGAGCCAGACGCCGTCGCCGCCGCTAATGCGCCTCCCTCCCGGCCACTAATGGAGCCATTAATGCCCGGGCGCCGGGGGCTCCGGGACGCGCCTCCCCCTGCCGCGCATGCGCGAACCGGCCTCCCCGCCGCCGGCCACTAGGAGGCAGCCTGACCCCTCGCAGCGCCGAGCGCGGCCCGTTGCCGAGCTGTGGGGACTAGGGTCTATTCCACGAAGTCACCAAGACTCACCCTTGCATCCTCACAAGCTCTCCCTCTCTCGTCCTCTCCCCCAAGCCATCATCGTCTTCCCAGCCTAGGCCTCCTTCCCCTCCAGGACAGTCTCTAGGAGTCTTCAATACCTAGATCCAACCTTTTTCCTTCACCTGCTCTCAACACATTCTTGGCTCTTTATGGGCCCCAGAGCAGAGCCCCAGCTTCTCAGCCTGGCATTCAAAGTGGGCCTGGACTCGTGTCATCTCCAGTCTCAACTAGTCACTCGAAGTTCACTTTCAGGCCGGGCGCGGTGGCTCACGCCTGTAATCCTAGCACTCTGGGAGGCCGAAGCAGGAGGATCGCTTGAGCTCAGGAGTTCCAGACCAGCCTGAGCAAGAGCGAGACCCCCGTCTCTACTATAAATAGAAAGAAATCGGCGAAACAACTAAAAATAGAAAAAATTAGCTGGGCACGGTGGCGCGTGCCTGTAGTCCCAACTACTCGGGAGGCTGAGGCAGGAGGATCCCTTGAGCCCAGGAGTGAGAGGTTGCTGTGAGCTAGGCTGACGCTACGGCACTCCAGCCAGGGCAACAGAGTGAGACTCTGTCTCAAAAAAAAAAAAAAGTTCGCTTTCACTCCTGGCCTTTGCTTATGCCGCTGCCTGTGCCTGGGTTGCCCTTTTTTCTTTCACTACTCTGAAATCTACTTACTCCTCATACTTCAGCTCCAACATCACCTCTAATGAGAAGCCTGCTTGAACCTCCCTCATCGACCCGCCATGAGCCACTGAGTTGTCCCTGTCCCCTGGCTTCCCCAGACTCGGTATCTCCCTCTGCTCATCCCTGCCTGTGCACCCTGCATCCCCATCTGCCTCTCCCACCCACTTGCCCCAGGACTGGTCAGCCCTGGACCCGGCAGAGGGATGAGGAGCGAGCTGACTTCTGGTGGTGGAGATGGGATTCACTGTTTGAGACAAAATGGAAATTATGGTGGACAGAACCTGGATTTGGGAGTCAAGAGACCCAGGCTCAACCCCCTTGGCCTCTCTATAGGCCTCATTTTCCCCACCTGCCCAAGTGTAGTTGGCGGGTAGTGCCTGGTCTTTGAAGCCCTACCCATTGGGGTAGACAACATCCAGGACTCTGTCCAGTGGAGCTGGCACCAAATGTGTCTCTGGAAAGGCAGGGAGTAGGGGGAGGTAGGGTGATCTGGGTCATGCCCTCTAGCAGGTGGGTGGGCACAGGAGCTACTTTCCTGCCGCCCCCCACAGCCGGATCTCCTAGCTTGGCCCATACAGCCCCCGCTTTCCTGCCTGTCTTGGGAACAGGTGCTTGGATGGTGGATGGGTCCGCAAGTTGGATCCCAAATCTTCTCAACAGCTTTCAGGGACAGGAGTAGGCAACTAATTTGTCATGGAGCAAGAGGGGGCTCCCAGGCCTGGACAATCTCCCTACACTCCCCAAGAAGGGAGTAGGGGACCTAGTGCTCAGCAACTGCTCACTGACTTAAAAGATCAGAACACCTGATGTGCACAGCGTGGAGGTGGAAGGCTGGGAGGGGAGCAGCCAGTCTATCTAAAGAGTGGGAGAGGGAGGGCCAGGGGAGAGGCCAAGGCTGGCCCAGAGCACAGGATCCCAAGACTGGGGCCAAAACAGAAAGAGGGTGGGCCGAAAGCTCAGACAAGAACCGAAATCCAGGGAGGCAAAAAACCCAGAAAGTTACAGAGAGCAAGACTCAGAGAGACAGACAGACGGACAGAGATCCAGAGAGAGACACATAGACAGACCCAGAAATAGAAACCAGAGACATAGGAACCCGAGAGTAAGACAGGTAGACCTACAGTAGCTCAAAGGGTGACAGACCGTCAGACAGAGGCCCAGGAGAAGGGGCAATGCCTGTCAGTAAGGGGAAGCCAGGCAGGAAGCTGAGAACTGGGAGGGAGGCCATGCCAGGAATGGGGGCTAAGACATCTGGCCTCCTGGACTGGGACTACAGGCACTCTGGCGGGTTCCTTTCCTGGGAAGCAGGCGGGAAGAGTCAGAGGGAGGTGGCAACAGCAGCTGGCTAGCCATGCCATGTGCAGAATGTGGAGAATGCCGGCCGCCTGCCCCAGCAAGTCCCCCAGCGGAAGCAAATGCCTGGCGGGGGGCAGGAGCAGGCAGGCTGCCCTGGGCCGCCCCCTCACACCTGCTGCCCTCTGATGGAGGGTCAGTCCCTGGCACGGGCCAGCAGAAGGGACCAGGACTGTGGCCTCTGCGTGCCACTGGACATGGTCTGCCCTATCTGGGCCTCAGAGGGAGAAGGCCCCAAGGTACCTGCCTCCCAAGGGCTTTGGGAGGCTTCTTGGAGAAGAATGAAAGGGCTGGCTGTTTGGGAACCTGAAGGCAGTCTGGACACCTCAGCATGGGTGTTGTCAGGGAGGCGCTGCTCAGAAATGCCAGGACAAGCACTGGGCAAGTTCTGACGACCAGGTGGCCTCCAGCAAGGGGCCTCCCTTCCCTGAACTTCAGTTCTACCCCTGGGTAACAGGGCTGGTAATCATAGCTTCACAGTATTAGGCAGTTTGATGAAATGGCCCCAAGCCTGGGGCTGGGTACATGGTATACGATCAATAAAGAGTGGTTATTATTATTGCTATCATCTTTTTTTTTTTTTGAGACAGAGTCTCGCTCTGTCACCTAGGCTACAGTACAGTGACATCATCATAGCTCACTGCAACCTCAAACTCCTAGACTCAAGCAATCCTCCTAAAGCCTCAGCCTCTTGAGTAGCTGAGACTACAGGCATGGGCCACCATGCCCGGCTAATTTTTCTATTTTTAGTAGAGACCGGGCCTTGCTCTTACTCAGGCTGGTCTCAAACTCCTGGCCTCAAGCAATCCTCCTGCCTTGGCCTCCCAGAGTGCTGGGATTACAGGCTTGAGCCCCCGAACCTGGCTTGTTACCACTGTTATTATTATTGAGAGTACTTAAGGGCCTGGGATCTGGAGCCAGACAGCCTGGGTTCAAATCCTGGTGCTCTCTCTTCCTAGCTGGAGGACCCTGGGCAAGTCACATCCTCTCTGGCTGCACTTTCCTCCTCTGTCAAATGGAACTAATAATCGTACTGACCTCCTGGAGCACTGAGAGGAGTCAGTGAGCAAAAGCTCAGCAGGACGCACCTAAGTGTGCCAGACACAGGCACGGCCAGTGCTCAGTTATCATTACTGTAACTTTTGGTAGTGACGGTCCTGCAATGTGGGGAGGCCCGGTCCTGCCCTTCTCTGGCTGGATGAGATGCTCCTTTTGTCAGGGCCTCACTTTTCTTCATCTGGAAAATGGTGGCAAGAGCCCCTGCTGGGCCTTCCCTGGTAGACTTGAGCATCACCTGCACCTGTGCCACCCCTGCCCCCACCGCATCAGTGGGGGTCACATGAGACGATGCTATGGGCGCAACGTCAGGGGCTATGGGCACGTAGGGGCTGATGGATACGGGGTGGTTAGAGACCCTGTGGTTTAGTTTCTTTATCGCCCTAAGGACAGAAATCCTGCTGTGCCTACCCTCTGTGAAATGTTGTTCATATCACCTATAACAAACGTAAAAACTGTTGGGGGCAAGGCGTAACACACAGCTCACAAGCCCAGTGCCGTGTATGAGCACAAGGGGCGGCAGCATAGCCCCTGTGTCCCTGTGCCCTGGCTCTGGGGCCAGGCCTGGGCTGGAGCTCCGTCCCGATTTCACCCCTGCCCCAGCCCAAGCCACAGTGGCTCCTACTCCCATCCACACCCCTGCCTCCTTCCTCCCTGGCCTCCCTGCCTCTGGTCTCAGAGACCCAAACCTGCCCTCCACAGTGCAGCTATAGTTGTATCTGCCCACAACCTGAAGTTCACAAGCCAGGTCTCTGATCGGACCCTCGCTCACCAATCCAGCTATATATCCGAACACTCACTAAGCTTCTAGAGCCCTTCACTTTGAAGATTCGACATCCTGCTTTTGCCTCAGGCCTTTGCACAAACTCTTCCCTCTGCCTGAACGTCCTTTCTGCCTGCCTTGCCAGGCTCACGTGTTACAGCCTTCAGGTCTCAGTTCATACGCGCCCCCAGCCCCGGCCCCGCTTCCAGGAAGCCCTCCCTGACTTCTCGGGCTGGATCAGTGTCTTCTCTGGACTCCCACAGCCTCCTGAGCTTCCCCCACCCCATCCCTGACCACTCTGGACTGTCACTGTCTGAGGATGGGTCAGTCTACTCCAGGGACTGTGAGCCCAATGAGGGCAGGGCTGGGTCCTCAGCACCGTCCAGCACAGGACTAGGCACAGAGGGGCCCTGAGTCAAGAGTAGATTAATAAATAAGTAAATAAGAAAAAGATGCTAGGGAAGGGGCTGCTGACGGGTCTGTCACCTTCTCTGTGAGTCGCTCTTACGAGGCCCAATCTGGCCTCAGTCCCTGGTTCTCCGGCACCATCTCAGAAATGCCAGTAGTCTTCCCACCCCTAGCCTCGGCCCTCCAGCTACACTGGACGTCCCTCCTCCCTCCTAGGCTGCTCCTCCTGCTCCGAGCCTTCCCATCGCCCTCCTCCCAGGAGGCTCTTCTCCCCACAGTCGCTGGTTCCGACTCATCTTTCAACCCCTGGCTTACACACCCTGTCCTGAGGGCAGCCAGACTAGATTCATGCTTGGAAGAGCGCCCAGCACACCCCCAGCTCCCGCCATGGCAATGACCACACCTGTGATGTTTACCGGGCGCAGTGGTGAAGATGAGGGCCCCAGTTCTAGTCCCGTCACTTCCCGGTGAAGGACATGTTAGATAGAGCCTCAGTCTTCCCATCTGTAATCCCACGCAATGGCCGAGTGGTCAGGAGGCCGCCTGCCTGGGTTTGAGGGCTGCTCCAGGATTTACTTCCTAGCCACGCTACCCTGGGCAAGTTATGAACCTGGCCTCAGTTTCCTTTAAACAAGCATAATCACAGCAACCCTCCCCTGTGAGGGTCGTTGTGAAGACAAAATGAGTTAATATTTGAAAAGGGTTTAGAACAGGGGGTGTGTGGTGAGTGCTATATTACAGGGTGGGTATGAAAATTCACCAAGGTAACCTACATGCACTGCTTATCATGGTGATGCCCCTCTCCAGTCCACCAAGACATGGAAGCTGTCGCCGCAATTATCATTCTCTGTTACCCCATCAGCTCCATGCAGACCTGACTCTGTGCTCAGTACAGATTTGTGGATGACGGAGCCCTTGAGAGTGTATTCTCCAACAGAAGCCCTCTGGAAATAATGCATTGAGCCTTAAAAGTCCAGTCCCTGGCCTGACATGTGAATTCCCACTGCAACATCTGTGCAGAGAGGAGGCCGGCCTCCCCTTGAGCCCTTCCTGAGGCGGGGAGCTCACTTCTCGAAAGCCCAGCTTGCAAGAGCCCCTGTTTGAAGTAAGCGCTCACCCAGCCCATCCGAAACCTCTTACCTGTTCCAGGCCGGCCCATGATGACTTCTTTCTTAGGGGCAGGATGGCTGGTGTAGCTGCTGGGCACCAGGACGGGCAACAGGGCAGCAGGTGAGGGGTGGAAGGCCACGGGCTGGAAGGGTGAAGAAGCCAGGCCAAAGGTGGGCATCGGCTGGGCCACAGCAGTCGGCGCGGCTGGAGGCACAGTGATGGGCACGGGGGCTGGCAGAGGTGGGGGGAGGCCAGGCTTCCCACTGGCCACCCCAGGGGGGACCGGGGTCTCACGGCAGCCCCGCCCAGGTCCCCCAGCCCGTGCCTCACCGGAAGTGCCCACCTCTCCAGGGAATTTGGAGGGCAGTGGCACATCAGGGTTGCGGACAATGACGGGTGAGTCCCGCTGCACAGCAGGCACCCTGCGCACGGAGGGCCCCGGATCTGAGGTCAGCCCAGCAGGTGGAGGCAACAACAGCAACGGCGAGGGCTGGCGGGAGCGAGAGAAGGGCACGGCAGGTGACACAGCCCGGAAGCCAGCCGGTGTGGAGGGCGTAGGTGTGTGGGACACCGAGTCCACACCAGAGTCCAAGCTGTCGCTCTTGGGGAAGTCTGGGGCGGCTCCTCCACCCCCTGCGCCAGGGGCCCCCAAGGCCCCTGGGTGCGGCAACAGCTCTGTCTTCCTCCGCCCTGGGCTGATGGGCACGGTAAAGGTCAGGTTGGTCTGGAAAGTGGGTAGGATGCCGGAGGAATGGCGCTCTCGGGGGGCAGGTGGCGGTGGGTGGGCACCCAGGTCTGGTGGCGTCAGCACGCCTGCCTTAGGGGTGCTGGCGCTCAGGTGGCGACTGCGAACAGCAGTGCGCTGGATGACGGGCGAGGCATTGATGGGACTGAAATTGGCAGGGCGGAAGCCGAAGAGTGGTGAGGGCGAGGGTGACGGGGCTGGCGAGAAGGGCGACTGCGTAGAGACGGGTGAGAAGGAGGGTGTGCCCGAGCGTGAGCTGCCCAATGACACCAACATCACGGCCGCCTCGCATTCATCAAACTCAAAGCGTGACAAGTCAGCAGGGGCCACCAGGCGTGGCCGAGAGTCTCCACGGGCCGCCACGCTGCTGGCCTCACTGTCCCGAGACGTCTCATCACCCCAGTCGAACTCGGTGCTACCCTCACGGGCTGCCACCCCGGCTGGCCGCCCCGCCCCACCAGGCCCACTGTCTGCCAGGCCCTCCATCTCTTTGGTTCGCATAGACAGGTGGCGTGAGCAGTAGCCTCGCCGCTGTGACTCCTTCATGCACCCATCTCGTGAGCACAGCCGTCGCCACTGCTTGCCGTTGAACTTCTTTCGGATCCCATTGGGCGTGCAGACCACGTCGCCCTTCTTGTACTTCTGCTGGGCGGCTGTCAAAGGCGTGCGGGCCCGGGCTGCTGGTGCGGCCCCCTTATCCAGTGAGGCCACGCTGCTGCTACGGCTGCCGCCCTGGCTCCCTTCCTGGCAGGGCGAGGGCTGCTCACCAGGGCGGCCCGGACCTGCAAAGGCTGGAGACTTGGGTGGTGGCGACAGGAGCTGTGGTGGGGGCAGTGGGAGCAGGGCTGGGGTGCCCAGGGCTGGTGGGTGCTTCTCCTCACCCTCCTCGCAGTGAGCACCCAGGTTGCCACCAAAGCTGATCTTAGAAACCTCAGCATCCTCGGGCTGCTTAGGGTCCAGGGCAGCAGGGCAGGGTGGCAGGGTGGCCCCAGGCTCAGCCTGCTCTTCCTCAGGGCCTGTGGGGGGCTTCCTCAGCAGGGCCTCAGGTTCCCAGGGGGGCCGCAGCAGGCGCAGACTGGAGCGGGCCACCCACACGGCCTCCTCGGGCTCGCGGTGCAGTGGCTGCGGGGGCTGTGGGAGGGTGCCCGGTGGGCCTGGCTGGGAGCTGGGGCCAGGGCTGAGACGGATCTTGTAGGCAGCTGGCTTGGTGGCCACCTCCACCACGACACCCTCCCGGTAGGCAGCCACGCCGGGGTCCACACAGGTGCAGACGGCTGTGCCTACCACCAGCGCACCTGGTGGTGGCGTGGCATCCAAAACCACATCCACACCACCGCCTGGCACCCCCTCATAGAAAGTCAGGGCCCGGTCACCAGGGAACTGCACACCCAGGTCCTGGCTTCGGCGCACCTGGCGCACTACAGCCGGCAGGAAGAGTCCATCACCACGCCGAGCCAGCACCCGCTGGGACCGCAGCTGCCGCAGGTCATAGCCACCACTGGGGCCACTGGAGGGCCAGGGGCCTGGACCGCAAGCCTCAGCTGGCTCGTCCTCCAGGTCTGCTGAGTGCTCACTGGCTGTGTCGGTGGAGGAAGAGCGGGTGGAGGTGGGTGGCCGTGGAGGCACACCCAGGGCACTGGCCTCCTCAGGGGTCCGCACCCGCTCTTCAGGGGCCCCAGCCATGCCACCGCCACCAGCCCCATGCTCCTCCACATACTTCTTCTTGGGTGCTCGAGACTTGAACGTGGCCGTCTTGCGGCTGAGTGAAGGCTCCCATCGGCCTGCCTCCAAGTCGCCCTTGGGGTCCTCGGCTGGGCCTGGGGCTGGGTCGCCAGGGTGCAACTCTGGGGGCGGCCCCTCAGCCCCAGGGCCCTGCTCGGCCTCCTCCTCCTCAGCCTCCTCTGCTTCCTCTGGCCCAGGCGGCTGCTGCTGCGGGACCTCGTCTTCGTCCTCCTCTGGCTTGTCACCCTCCCCGGCCCCTCGCCGCCTCAGAGCCTTGGCCCTCGTGGCTGGTGGGGACTTGCTACCGCTGCCAGGACCTGAAAGCCCGGTGCATGCTGAGTGCTTCTTCATTGGCTTCATCTTTTGTCCTGCCGGGTGGGAGAGCAGATAATGTTCATCGGGAGCAACTCAGGAAACCCCCCCAGACACAGTGTCCCCCAAGACTTCCCGCCTACTGAGTCTACTGCCTCAGTTCTGTGATCCCCAAGGCCTCCTCCCCAGCCGCCTCCAACCCATGTGGGCCCTTGGCCAGCACCCAGACACCGACTAGCACCCGAGTCCCCTGAGCATACACACTCTGGCACGGTGGGGAACACTCGCATACACCTGCTCTCTCAGCAGAGGACAGGATGCACATGCTCTGAATGCCCAAGGGGACGAGAGAAGCACTGACAGTTCACACCTAGGGAGCGCTCCCTTCGACCTGAGCCCTGCGCTGAGCCTGCCTTTATTAACCCATTTCATCCTCACAACAGCCCTGATAGGCAGGTGCTCCTATTAGCCTCATTTTACACTTGACGAAACCAAGGCACAGAGAGATTAAGCAACTGGTCCAAGATCACCCAGCTAGGAAACGGCAGAGCTAGGGGCTGAACCCAGGCAATCTGGCTCCAGAGTCTGTGCTCCTGACCATTTCAGTGTGCCGCCTGTCACATGATCCAGAGGGCACACTTACTCACACTGTCACCATCCACAGGATACACACACCCAGACGCACACACAGGCACAAGCACCAAGTCACAGAAAGGGAGGTGACTGGGCCGTGATATAAGCCTCTCTCCAACACGCGCCCCCCCCCCCACTCTCCCTCCACCCCTCTGGGCGGCCTGGCATGGCTAGGCATTGTGGGAAGGAGTGGGCAGCTGAGAGTCCCGAGGGATGGCTGCCCACTCTGCTCTGCACCCCAGGCCTGCCAGGTACAGCCATCTCCCCAGATCCTGGCAGGGAGCAGGCAGGGGCATGTCTGGGGCAATAGCTCATACCCGGTGCTGCCACGGGGCCGTGCATGAGCACACACACACGCACACAAACACGCGCGCGCGTGCACACACACACAGCACACGTCATCACACAGTGGGACACAGAGCTGCACCCCAGGGTTTCTCTGTCACACTGGATGAGAGCCTGCCCCTCCCCCCACAGCACCCAGCGTGATACCCACAAGCCCAGCCCCCCCTTCTGGCCTGCATGCATCCCCGCCCTGCCTGGGCTGGCTCTGGCAGGGTAGCTGAGTTGGCTGGCCCCCCCAGGCCCCCAAATATGTCCTCCAACTCCAAGTGGGGATAAGTGGGATAAGGTCAAAGAAAGCAGGACAAGCCCAACAGGCCAACCTCACCCACTTCCTGAACAGTCATTACTGCCCGCCCCCTTTCAAGCTGCCCTGAGAAAAGAAAAGGGGAAAAAACTTTACTCTGAAGTGACTAAGAGAACATGAGAGGCCAAAAGGGGGCTTCTAGGAGAGTTGGGGGGTCCAGGACCATAAGTCAAATACAGTAAGAGGCACCCCTGACTCAGTCTTCGGGCTCCCCAGGGACCCCTGACCTCATGCTCTCCCACTTGGGGCCTGTTCCTCCTGTGGACCCTGCAGTTCCAGGCCTGCTCCTTCTTTGGCCAATCCTGGGGTCCTCATAGGCAGAGGCTGGAGGGTCCAGGGCTGGATTGAAGTACCCAGGAGTTGGGCAACCATCACACCTTCTCCCCACTGACCTGCTGGGCCACGGTCTTGGGGACTGAGATCTGGCCCCAGTCCTGCCCAAACGCAAACCTTTGCATACTCCACCCGGGGCCTACAACCATACCACCTGGCACCCCTAGACTCTGCTGCCTGGTGCAGCCCCACTTCACCCCAGAAACCCAGCCTCATTTTTTCCCCTGGGGCCTACTCTCTTCCTGTCCACCCGGCTCTGGATAACTCCCACCCAAGGCCCTGTGGGCCCTCACCTCTCTCAAAATCTGAGCAGTAACTCCTGAAGCCCAGGCCAGCCCAGGCCCTCTTTGGGGTCTCCTGCCCTCTGCTCCCATCAGCCCTCCTGGCACCAGCTTCTCTGCCACTCTCTCTCCCATCCTGTAGTCACCTCTCCCTCTGCCTCTCTCCTCACAGGCCCTAAGGCCCCCTCCTCTGTCACCCCCTGCTTGTCACCAGCATTTATCTCTGTCACCTATTCCTCCCAGTCACTCTCCTGTCAGCCATCTCTCCGGACCTGTCACCTCTCCTCATCACCTCTCCTTGTCACCCCCTCCAACTCTGTCCCCTCCGTCTCCCTGTCACCCTGATTGAGTCCTGTCACCCCTCCATTCCTGTTACCTGTTCTCTGCCCACCACCCCC
>RJWJ010016368.1:0-34597 GCA_004363605.1 Indri indri
GGAGGACAGACCAGAGGAAGGAAAGGGGACTGGAGGGAGGAAGAGGAAGGGGAGGCGGCAGGACGAGGCCAACCTGCAGCCCTGTGGGCGGCAGGGCTGTGACGGAGGGGGCGGAGCTGCAAGTGCTGGTGGCAGGAGTCAGGGGCGGGACTACGGTAGGAGCAGCGCGGGGCCGCAGGGACAGCGAGGTGGGGCGGGAGAGATGGCCGAGAACGAACTGGGGGAGGGGCCAATGCACAGCCTGGGGTGGAGCTGGGAGTGAGCAGTGCCCCGCTGGGGAGGGGAAGGGCGGGGTCCACAAAGCGTTGGGGGAGGAGTCGGGGGCGAGGTGTGGGAGGAGCGGGAGCTGGAGCCACGCAGGAGCAAGGCTGGCTTGTGGGAAAGGTGGAGGAGGAGCTAGTGCAGAGCTGTGGGAAAGAGCTGGAAAAGGAGGAGCTGGGGTGGACCTAGGCCAGAGGGGTGGGAGGAGCAGGTCGGAGCTAGAGGAGGTGGAGCTGGGGGTGGAGATGAGGGAGGAGCAGGGCTGGGCTGTGGGAAAGAGCTGGGGCGGCACCTGGTAAAGATCTGGCGGCTGGAGGGGCTGAGGGTGGGGAAGTGGGAGGAGCAGGACTGAGTTGTGGGAGGAGGGCGGAGCTGGGTGGGGGAAAGAAGCTGGGGGTATATTTGGAAGAGCAGATGGGAGTGGAGCTGTAGGAGGAGCCAGGCAGAGCTGCACGAGAAGGAAGGTGGAACTGTGGGAGGAGCAGGACAGAGCTGTTGGGGGAGGTGTAAGGGGTGGAGCTTTGGGAGGAATCTGAGGGGGGAGATAGAAAAGTAGCTGAGATGGAGCTGAGGGAGGAGCAGGGCAGAACTGGAGGAGGGTACTTAGGTGCTGCACCCTTAGGCAAGAGTGAAAATGGCAACCCCAGGGGTCCTCAGCGACCTAACCGGACCCTCAATGTGTACCCCAGAGAGCACCCCAAAGGGCATGGAAGCTGTGAGAGGGGCGAGAACTCTTGCCTGGGTCCAGGGAATTCTAGTCTGAGTCTTGCACCTCAGGACTGATCCCCACCCCCACCCAGTAGGCTCTCCTTTGTCCCAGCTGCTGTGCCTGTGCCGTATGGAGGGACTGTCATTTTAAGACCTTTTTTACAAGTGAGGAGGAAAATCCCTACTCTGTATGTCCTGCTGCCACTCAGATCTAAGTTGCCTAAAACACAACCCAACTTCCTGGTCAAACCTGCTTTTCCTCTTCTTCAGCTCTGGCTCAGCCTTCCCTCAGTGCTGCCAGGCTTTGCTCCTCTGTCCCTTCCCTTCCCTACTCCCCCACATTCACTAGGTAAAGCCACTTCCATGTCCCTACCTCTGAAGTACCTGATAAGAAGAAAATGCTCCTCTTCTGTGTCTGCATTGCTCTTCCTGAGTTCGGGTCTCACGGTCTCATGCCTGTGCTATTTCATGAGCTTCCTAACCAGTCTGGAGGCCTCCTGTCTTTCCTCCCTCTGGCCTGTCCTCTACACTCCACTGGTTTAGTGTAGAAATTGCAAATTTATCCCCAGCAATCCCCTGTTGAGAACCCTGCTGGTTCCTTGAAATGGGAAGTGTGAAAAAAAAAAAATAGAAAACCCTAGGGGGGCCTTCTCAAGTCCACACACCTTGGGGAGCTGCCCAGCTCTCTCCACCCTCACTGCCTAACAGCCTCACACTCTTCAGAGTCACACTGTACTGCATGGTCACTGGTCCCTGACCCAGCCTGCTCTCCCAGCACTCCTTGCTTTGCACAGGTGATTCCCATAGCCTGGAATGCATGCCTCCTCTTGTTCTGGCAAACTCTTGTTCTCCCTCAAGGCCCAAGGATAAAGTTACATATGCTCTTCCACCCCCAAGTGTTAAGGACTTTTGTCTCCAAGATCTGGTAGCATTTTGTGCCTTGCCCCCACCCTCTGTCCATTAGGTTCTTGTAACCCAGGGTTGTAATTGCTCTCTGAGGGTCTGTGGCCTCTGCAGGGTCTCTGAGTTCCTTGAAGGCAAGGCCTTCGATTTACTCATTTCCATAAGCCGGGTGCCAGGACACAGTAGCTGCTTAGTAAATGCTGAATCAGCAAAGGAATGCTTTCTCTTCTTTTCTAGTGAGATGTACCTACTCTTTCCTTGGAGGAGCTCAAGGAAATAAGAATGCTGGAGATGAGGTGAGGGGGAGAATTTCCCTCTTTGTGGGATGTAGGCCTCAGGGCTACAAGGGACCTTAAGATCACCAAGTCCAATCTCCATCCATGCCGGTGTCCCCTGTTGGGTTCCTTCCCCTGTGAATGGTGGCCAGCTTCTGCTAAACACCTCAGAACCTCCTAGGAGCAGTTTCAAATCACAAGTGAGGGTTCCCTGAATGGTGGGCTGCTATTGTTCCTCCTGTGTCTTGTTGTTTGAAGAACTACAACTTGCCTCATAAGCCAGATACTCATACATGGCTGCTAGCAGGGAAACCCATGGTCGTGCTATGAGGGCTCCCTTTTCTAACTCTCCTAGCTGCTCCTCATTTTCCTGTGCATGCTGAGAAGTGCAGTGCAATTTACATGCTAGTGCATAATCTTCCTGGGTGGGAGCCAGTGACAGAGATCTGCTCTGTGGTCTGACAAGGAGAGGAAGTCCCAGGTTAGCAGCTGCAAGGCCAGTTCGCAGCTGTGGTGGTGGGTGGGCCTAGGAAGAATGGCTTTGCCAGATTGCAGGTGGGGATAGGGGTGGTGTTTGGCTACCCCTGTGAAAGGCACCAGAATGCATCCCAGTCTTAATTTTCGTTACCAGTTACAAGTCAGCGCCAAACCTGAAAATGCTCTGATTTCTGACCTCCATATCGTATTCTCTTCACAGGCTGTTTCCACATCTCCTCTCATTAACAAAAGTCCTGGCAGGGACAGACCTTCTCTTCCTCCTACTCTGCTCATCTCTGGAAGGTCAACCTTCACCTCTCCAGACTCATCCCACTTCTGCCTTCCACTACATGGCTCTCCAAGGGTGCACTGGAGCCCACAGGCAGCGTCAGCCAACTGCGGACAGGCAGGGCCTTCTCAGGTTCCTTGCTTTGCTCTCTTGCTGCTGCCCAGTCTTAGCTGTACCCCACTAACATGCACTCAACTGAGGCCAGGAGTGAGTCTCCTCTTCAAGCTCTGCTTACTTCTCCAGATCTTGATTGCATCCCCATCATGCTACCTATCTTCCTTTTAGGAAATCCTTGCCTTTTCCAAAGGTCTCTTTGCCGCCAACTGCCCACCAGGACATTGCTCCTTTCCCGAGACCACATCACCCACCCAGAGTTTTCCTCCCTCTCTGATACCCAGGGAGCACCCTGCAGAATTCCCTGTCCACCCCAATCGCCTTCTGAGCCTTGTGTTTGCATTTCTTATCCCTCTCCTCTCCTTTCTGCTGCCATGGCAGGCCAGCCTCCCTGGCTGGAGTGGTACTCTGGGAACTTGCAGGGATCTTCCCTCTTTGTGCTCAGTATCGCTGGGTCTGCAGTCACTCTCTTTAGCTCAGATGCTCCCCTACAGAGCCATTCTTTATGCTCAGTGTAATTTCTATATGAGTCCTCCCTTTGTCTGAGCCTGTTACCCCCTTTCTCTTCCCTTGCCTCTCCCCTTTACCTTCCAGAATGCCACCTCCTCCCCTCCCTGTGCTTCTTTGACTCTGAGGCCTAGGAGGAAGGTGTCCTCCAGAGAGGGCTCCTGCCCAGTATTCTGAGGTACCACCAGTCTGGGACTGCTGTGACCCAAATTTATGGTTTCCCTTCAAATACTTCTTGGTCAGTCCACTTTGCTCTTCTAAGAAATGCCCTTTTCCCATTTTTTCTGATTGAGTTGTTGGAGCTCTTTATGAAGTCTGGGTCTAATCCTGCATTGGTTATTTGTATTTCAGATACCTCCCCGCTCAGGGGCGTATTTCATCCTCTCTTTGCAGGGCTATTTTGGACGTGGTATTCACTTAGGCTCTTTGAGTTGTAAGTAACCCCAAAGGTCATGGAGCATCCCACTGCCCCTCCTTTTGGAGGCTGTGACAGTCCCCCTGCCACCTCGGATGAGTATTCCCCTGAGGGGGAGGTGCTCATGCTGCGGCACTCTGCCCATTTGATTAGAGAGGGCTCCCTTCTTTGCTCTCTTGCATTCATTCATTCACCATTTAGCTTTCCTTTTGTGCCCTGGACTCACATAGGGTCATGTGAACACACAGCCCCCACACACAGGAGAAGCCCAGGAAGCAATGCAGCTGTGTGAAAACAGTGAGCCTTGTTTTCTTCTGCCTGGGCACTCACTCTATTTTGTCCTCTCATCCTGAATCCAGCCTGTTTGCCAGACTCCCCCTTTTTTTTCTCTCTGTCCTTTGGGCAGCTCCCATTTGCTCCTTTCCCGAGACCACATCGCGCACTCGGAGTTCTCCTCCCTTTCTGTATGTGTCCCTTTCAACATGGCCCAGATCACATGGTGCCACCCTAAAAACTGCATTCATTTCTAGTTGTGTCTTAGTGACACTCCAAGTGAACAGGAAAAAGCTGCATCCCAATAAAAACTGCAGACAGGAGTGGGCTACTTTTGACTCCATTGGTTAGGTATGGTGCCTGGCACAGACTGTGGAAGAACGGAGTTTAATCCTTCTGAGTTTCTGTGAACGTGGGGCACCTGTCTTCCCCCTGGTTCCGCCACTTGCCTTCATATTACAAACTGTTAGAAGACATTCATTTCCATGTTTCTATGACTCCAAGCTCTTCAGTCAGTCTGCATTTTCTTCTTTCCTCTCCTCTTCTAATAGATCAGGTTTTTTTGTGCAAATAATCAGCAACACAAGTGCCAGGCCCTCCAAAGCTTGAGGAGGGCTTCAGAACAGCATGTAGTGGCCACGTGAATGTGTGGTCCAGGTTATCTGTTTACATGATTCAGATGGGGGGGTTAGTGGACATGTTACCAGCCCATAACCATGGTTACAGGGCCTGAATTTATCAGATTAACATGCTCCATGCAGAAGACTCATTCAGTTGGCTCTTGTATACCTGCACACTCACTGTGGCAACTTTGGAAGGTACAGAAAAGTATAGGAGAATCAGGAACAAAGAATTGTCATAAGGCCATTTCCCCGAGGTAAGAACATTTGTAATTTTTGCCTATTTTCCCCAGTTCTTTTTCTATGCTTTTTTGTTGTTTATTCCATTAATTTCATGCTGTCTTACAATTTTGTCTTGTAATTTTTCATTTATATTAAGTATTAGCCTATATTCTGAAAGGTTTCTCAGAAAATTAATCTGGCTTCTCACTAGGTCTGCAGCTCATTGTGAAGTATATTGGAGGCCAGCCTCTCCCCACCCAAGATCAACAGACAAATCCTCAGGGAATGGACCATCATACTTTGAATCTAGTGATATCCTTTGTCCAGAAACTTGAACACAGAAGGTCTGGCTGAATCCAGCTTTCAGATTTAGTTTATTGGGAATCCAGATATCAATGTGAAATTGGACATTATGTCCAACAGCCCTCAGACTGTCTAGTTATTCCCATTTCCCCATTGCTCAATCACCCAGTACGTAGCCGTAGGTCTCTGGGAAGGGCTGAGAGATCATTCCAGCATATACTTGCCATGGTGCTACAGTGTCCTCCTTGCCCCTGGGGACTCTGGTGTTTCCATTTAGTTTTCATTTGTTTATTAATTGCCCTCAGCTTCTCATTAATCCCCTTTGGGTCATCCATGCAAAGTAGTCACCACCATCCATTCCCATTGTCATTTGAGTTGTCATTCTCATACATTCCACCTGCCAGGAACTTCCTCTCCAAAAGCAAGACATCCCAGCAAAAAGTTCTAATACCAAAGGTCTAGCAGCTAAGCTGCCACCTTGTGCCTGGAACTGTCTGCACGCCACCTACCCTTGAGATGGGATCCTCCTTACCAGTTAGGCAGATACAGGGCAATCCTGTGCCAAGACCCCATCTTACCACCTGCTTTCTTGGCCCACTCTGGAACCAACTGCCTCAGTTTGGGGCCTCCAGGAAGCAGCCCATGAAAGGGAGTGATCAGAGCCAAAGGTTTACTGGGGCTAACACCCTTGAAAGGGGCAGGAAGGAAGCAGAGTTAGGAAGCAGATTGGGCCCAACCTGACAGTCTTGACCAGTCCAACAGGGAGGGGTGAAGCAAGGATTTCCCATTAGAGGTGCCTGCATTGGGCACAGATGGTTGGGCCCATGCAGTGCCTGGCACACAGCAGGCTATGCCATCCATTTTCACTGACTGGATGAGTTAATGCCCAGCATGGGTGCCTGGGGAACAAGTATGTACTGAGTAACAGGGAAGGGCCCAATATCTGCCTTTGCATAGGCAGAACTGCACTCTGGCCCACAGCCAGCTTCTTGGGAGGTGCTTTGGCCTCTTGTACCAAACTGCCTGGGTTCTGAAGGTGGTGTGCTTCCAGGGCATTTGCTGACAGGGTGTCTCATGATCTATTAGCATTGGTGTGGGCACAGCCTGGTAGGAGAAGGCAGACCTGAGTACAAAAGCATCATGTTGCAAACAGGACTGAAGTCAGCAGACATCCCTCCTGTAAAAGGCTTCTTGAAGGTGCACACTCACCTCTATGTTACTTCCAGGCCTTCTAGGGGGTGGCTTACAGGCAGACCTTCGAACTACAGAGCCTGAAATGAGGAAGAGTGAGTTAGGTAAATGTGAAGAGGAAGGAACTAACTCTGGGCAGGGGGCTGGGGAAGGCTTCCCAGAGAAGCGAGTGTTGGAGCTGGCTCTTGAAAGTCAAAAGGATTTTGTTAAGTGGGAAACAGGGGAAGGGCAGCCTGAAAGGGTTAAACACATTCAGGGAACTGAGAGGGAAAGTTTGTGACTGGAACAGACCCACTTGTGGAGCAAGGCCATGAGGGATGAGGCTGGGAAACTAGATTGGGTGCAACTCATATAGGCCTCCTGAAGGAGTCTGGGCTGCACGCTGGCTGCAGTGGTCAGTGCCCTCACTTGGGTTTCATCGTGAGCATTTTTAAAGGCAATCTGTTGTTTCTCTTCCTGAGAATTCATTGATTCACTCATTTGGCCCGTCAGTCATCTGGACCAGGGGTTGGTGGAGAGATTATGGGGGTGCAAGTGTCATCTGCAATCATAGCAAATGTAGCCTTGCTTTCCTCCCTCTCATTTAGATATTTCGATGCTTCCTCGTGTCCCCTTCTCCCTCCTTCCTTCTCCCTTCCTAGCCAAACTACTGATTGGAGGACTTCCTATTTGTAAAATGACTGTTAGTCCTATTAAATCAATCCCAAAGTAGTATGGTCCATTTCCCCCTAAAATATTGGTAAGACACTGCTCAAAACTGCCTGTATACTAGGGAGAGAGAAGAGTCTGTGAGAGTCGACGTTTTCTGAGAACTACAACTGTGCACACAGAGATAATTCAACAGGGCTCCTGTCTCCTCTGTAGTAAAGCCAAGTTAACATTCCTGCAAGGCTTTGCAGCTTACAGCATGCTTGCCCATGGGTTTTTGTGTTGTGTTTTGGGTCAGCAAGAATGTCCTTTTTCTCATCCCAGTGTCACACTGAATTCTCCCTGGGCTCCTGGGATCACATTATAATTATCTCCACTTTAGAGGTGAGGAAGCTGAGATTCAGAGAGGGGAAAGTGATTTGCCTCAGCTTGAACAGTAAGTGATCAGTCTTTTTGACTCCGACTATAGTGATTTGCTCTCTATACCCACAGATGGTATAGAAAATATGGTACCTAGAAGGCCCTTTCTAGCTCGGGAAACATTTGATGCTGTGACTGTACCATTTGCAAATTCAGTCCTCACCAATTTAGGAGGTTGCTTTTCTTAGCTGTCTCTTTGGTTCCTGGTATGCCTAATTCGATTCTGTGCCTGTCCAGCAAAGCTTCTCTCTGTCTATAGTCCAAGAAGCCCAACTCCCCTGAAGTACTTCCTCTTCCTGTCCGCCCAATGTCCAAAGAACCTCGTGCTGCCCTTCCCACCTTAGCCATAGAATAAAGCCGGCACTGTCATTTCTGTCCTTGTGTCCCATCTTAGGAAGAATGACTCTTCAGGCTGTCTGTCCCATCTTAGGTCACTTGCTGGTCACTCATTCCCAGGTAAATTTTTCATTCTGGTTATCTGAAATTCATCCTGATTTCCTTATCCTTCTCTTCCCTTCTGCCTCATTCTCTGGGTCCCAAGCCTTTTCTCAGTGTTTGGGTTCCCTTCTGTAAGTCTCTGGACCAGACACAGTTGCACAGTGAAGTGAATATAGTTTAAGCTTCAGAGTCTCTCACTTGTACCAGTCGGGAAGGAACCATAGCATTATGGTCCTATAATTGTATGGTTTGGAATTCTGCAAAAGATATTTTAACCATAGTTAAGTATCTACAAAAGATATTTAACCACAATTGATTCAGGGCACCTTTTTTTCCACTATGCTGTCTATATCACTCTTGCCCTTTTATCATATAGTAGTGCCACAGGCATATTGGGAATTCAACTAGGGGGACATTAAGTTGGGACACATTTAGTTTGGGATATACTTTTAAGATATATCTCAGGAGTTCACATCTACTTCTATACGTTTTCCAGTTATTGCTAGCTTCTGGGAATACTTCTTACTGTGCAGATGCATCCAGTGCCAGGACAAGAAGGGTGGGGCTGGAGGATTCATTGTAACGTCACCGTGCCTTACAGCACTTGGTGCCAGAGGTATGTTGGCAGTGGAGAAGAATCAAGATTCACAACGTACAGAGTCAGAAGCTAGTCTGTGGGAAAATCCTCTAGTCATCAATCAAATGTGTAAAACTGAAAGTGAAGGATTCTTTTCTCATTGTCAAACAAAAGTTCTCTCCTGTTAGGAATATACTCATTGGCTGGGCATGGTGGCTCGTGCCTATAATCCTAGCACACTGGGAGGCTGAGGCGGGAGGATCACTTGGGCTCAGGAGTTCGAGACCAGCCTGAACAAGAGTGAGACCCCCATCTCTACTAAAAATAGAAAAAAATAGCCAGGCGTGGTGTTCACACCTGTAGTTCCAGCTACTCAGGAGGCTGAGGCAGGAGGATCGTTTGAGCCCAGGAGTTTGAGGTTGCTGTGAGTTAGGCTAACGCCATGGCGCTCTAGCCCAGGCAACAGAGCAAGACTATGAAGACTCTGTCTCAAAAAAAAAAAAAAAAAAGGGAATATACTCATTGTGCAGAGGATGCAATTATAAATACAGCATGCATTTCTTTTCATATAAAATTTGGATGCAGGTTGTATGAAATGGCATTTTTCAGAGTTCCTATGATGGTAGGGCATACAACTGTAGTAGGACTAGAAACATTTATTTAATAGTAGTGTACAGAAAAGAGTTCATGTAACAGGCCTGTGACTGCTGCCCTTAGAAAGGCTGACTTGTAAGTTTGGCCCTCTACTGGCATCTGGGAACTTGATTCTCAGTGTGTCCCCAGTCAACAGTTAACTGATAAGAATGGCTCACTTTTTATACAGACAATATGGTTTATACTGAACACCAGCTTTTTTTCTGGAAGTCTGGAAGTTTGGTGCACACTAGGCAGAGGGTGCCTATGTGACCAGCCCCCAGTATAAACTGTGGGTACTGAGTCTGGGCTTCTCTGGGCAGAAACATCATACGTGTGTGACTGCATTTTTGTTGCTGAGGGAAGAGTATGCTCTGTGTGGCCCCTCATGGGAGGAAGAGAGCATAAGGAAGTCTGTGCATGGCTTGCTCCAGACTTTGCCTGTGTCTTTTCCCCTTGTGATCTGGGTTATATGCCCTGACTACGTTGCTGTGGCAAATCTTAGTTGTGATTACAACTTACTATGCTGAGTCCTGTGAGTTTCCAACTATAATAAACTAGAAAAGTAGGAATAACATATTACAGAGGTGTATCAGGCAGATAACTAATAAAAGAAATACTGTGATTTGTTATTTTTTCTGAATTTTGAGATGTTTCTAATGTTTGTCAACTTTTTAAAAATGTGTATTCTTTTGTATTTCTTTCCTCGTTTTAAATATTTATTTTAGTTCCCAATTTTATATTATTGGTAATTTTATATTCTTATACTTAAAGTGGGCCCCAAATGTTATAAGCTGCAGGCCCCACAAGCTGGATCTGCCCCTCCAAGACTTGTTACCTCTTGTTGGTTTTGTTATGGTCAGCTCATATTTCACAGGTGGGGAAATTAAAACCTAGAGAGGAGAAGTCAAGCTTACTTGGCAAAACCATGAAAGGATCCAGTTTGTCCAACTTCCAATTTAATGTTCTTTCCCTCCATTCCATAAAATGTTTTGATGATTTGTCTATAAATGATGGTCGGGGTGCATTGTTCACTGGATGGCACTCAGGAAACTAAAATTCTAGTCCCTTCTCTTTCAGTAGATGAGTAATCTTGAACTAATCTTTTTTCCTCCTGGGACAGGTTTTCCCCTTTTGTGAAATAAAGGGGCCGGGCTAGATGCTCTTTAGAGACCTTTCTTTCTCAGATGTTCCCTGAGTTTTTCATTTTAGAAAGGATAGAATCATATAATCATAGTTGAAAGCAGTCATATTCTTCTTGTCCTTGTGTCTTCTTCTTCTCTAAAATGGAAATAAAATACCTATTTTTCCTGGTTGTTGTGAAGCTCATAACACTGTGCGTGATCAGTGAGAGCAGGTGATCAAAAATTGCTGCTATCCTGTCCAATCAGGAACAAACATTTTCATGTATAATTCTCACTCCTCTCCCTTGGAATCAGACAATATTATCAGCAAAGACTTTGTAAAAAAAAGAAATTGAAGTATATATATATAACAATTTTAAAACATTTTTAATAGAAATGTAATTTGCAAGCAGAAAAATGTACAAATATTAAGTGAACAGATTGATGAATATTCACAAAGCTAACACAACTGTGTAACTAGCACTTAAATCAAGAAATAGAATACTGCTAGGACCTCCTTTTAATCCCTTCCAACTCACTATTTCTGCCCCAAAGTAACCGCTATTTTGACTTGTAACATTTTTTGTTCATTTACATAAATGGAATCCTACATTATATACTCTCATTATTGTCTGGATTCTTATACTTTATATTGTTTGTGAGATTCATCCATGTTGTCATGTGAGCAATATGTCCTTTCTTCTCATTGCCATACAGTATTTTATTTTATGACTATGCTATCCTTTATTTATCTGTTCCACTGTTTGTGGACATTGGAATTATTCCCAGGTTTTTGCTGATACAAATGAAGCTGCTATGACCATCCTTGTATTTACTTTCTTTGGTGAATATATGTTTCTGTTGTGTATATGTCTAGAGGTATAAATGATGATTTATAGGATGTGCATATGTTTAATTTTAGCAGATATTGCCAAATACATTTCTGAAGTGATTGTAGCAATTTACACTACCACCAGTAGTGTGTGAATTCCATTTGTACTCTATCCTTGATAGCACATTCTGTCACTTAGGTGGGTGTGCAGGGGCATCTTATTTATGCTTGTTTATTTATTTGCATAGAGCAAACTTCTGTGGTATACAATGTTATGGCTTTTGACTAATGCATAGAGCCAAGTATCCATCACCACAATGAAGATACGAACAGTTCCATCACAGCCCCGCCCCGCCAGTTGACTTGTGTTGCCTCTTTGTAGTCAACTCTTTCCCCATCCCCAAACCCTGGCAGCCACTGATCTGATCTCCATCCCAATAATTTTGCTCTTTCCAAATTATCAAATAAATGGAATTAGATGATTTGTCACCTTTTGGATCTGGCTCCTTTCACTTAGCAAAATGATTTTGAGATTCAACCATGCTGTCGTGTGTATCATTAGTTTGTTCTTTTTTATTGCTTGGGTAGTATTCCATTGTACAGACGTACCGCATTTTATCAGTTCCCCAGTTGAGGGACATTTAGTTTCTTCCATTTTTCTCTATTATGAATAAAAATTATTATAAACCTTTGTATACAGAGGGTATACAAGGTTTTTATGAACGTAAGTTTTCATTTCTCTTGAGGAAATATCCAGGAGTGGGATTGCTAAATTACATGGTAAATTGCTGGGTTATAGGTTCTTTATAATAACCTGCCAAACTTTTTCAAAGTGGCTGTACCATTTTGCATTCCCACTAGCAGTGTATGAGAGTTTCAGTTGCTCTACATCCTTGCCAGCACTTGGTATTGCTGAGTTTTTTTTTTTTCAATTTTAGCCATTCTAAGGTATATAGTGTTATCTCATTGTGGTTGTAATTTCCATTTCTCTAATGATTAATAATGTTGAGTATCTTATGTTAATTTGCTATCCATATAGCTTATCTGATGAATTTTTTGTTCATATTTTTCCCATTCAAAATATTAGGTTGCTTGTTTTCTTATTGTTAATGAAAAAAAAAAACCTTCTCATTTTGAAATAATTATAGATCCAGAGGAAGTTGCAAAGAAATGTACAGGAAGGTTCCATGCACACTTCACTCAGCCTTCCCCAATGTTAACATCTTGTATAATTATGGTATACTATTAAGACCAGGAAATTGACATTGGCATAATCCACAGAGCTTATTCAGATTTCATCAGTTACACATACACTTGCGTGTATATTTCTATGCAATTTTATGACATATATAGTATAGTTTCTTCCAGAATGAAGGTACAGAGCTCGACCATCACCACAAAGGTCCCCTCATACTACCTCTCTATAACCTCTCCCACTTCCTGCCCTACATCCCTTATTCTTTTTTTTCCAGAATTTTAATGATATAAATTTATTTCAGGAAGTAAATGGAGCTCTGGATAAGCTCTAATTTAACATCTCTATTTATGCCCTGATTCACTTCCACTGTTTTCTTAGCCCCCTCCCACCTTGCTGTAAAACAGCTTTTACAGTCAAAGCACAGAGGTACACTTGGAGAAGCATTTGGATGAAATGTGGTAAGAAATAAGTTGAAACATATTGAGCAGCCCAGTCCCAGACACCCATATAAAACTCTAGACTATAACCTTTGGAAAACTGATGATCTTGTGAACTAATGAGAGAAACATCAAAAAAGGAGGTCTACATCCCTTTTTATTGTCAACCACTATTTTGTTCTCCATGTCTATAATTTTGTTATTCTAAGGATGGTGTATACATGAAATTGTACTATATATAGTATGTTACCTTTTCATATTGGCTTTTTTTTCCCACTCAGCATAATTGCCTGGAGGTTCATTCAAGTTGTTGCATGTATCAATAGTTCATTCCTTTTTATTGCTAGTTAGTATTTCATAGTATGAGTATACCACAGTTTAACCATTCACACATTTCAGTAGTTTACAGTTTGGGGCTATTCCAAATAAAGTTGCTATGAACATTCATGTACAGGTTTCTGCATTAAGATAAGTTTTCATTTCTCTGTGATAAATGCCCAAGAGTGCAATTGTTGCATCATCTGTTAAGTTCACTTTTAGTTTGTTTTGTTTTATTTGTTTGTTTTGAGACAGGGTCTCACTCTGTTAACCCACGCTAGAGTGCAGTGGTGTCGTCATAGCTCACAGCAACCTCAAACTCCTGAGCTCAAGCAATCCCCCTGCCTCAGCCTCCCAAGGTGCTGGGATTACAGACATGAGACATTACACCTGGCCACACTTTGAATTTTTAAAGAAACAGAAACTGCCAAACTGTTTTCCAGAGTGGTTCTATTTAATGCCATTTTATATTCTGATGAGCAAGGTAGGTAATCCATTTTCTCCACATCTTCAATTAGCATTTGGTGTTGGCAGTTTTTAATTTTAGCCATTTGATAGGTTTGTAGTAATATCTCATTGTGGTTTTAATTTGCATTTCCCTGATGGCTAATGATATTGAACATATTTTCATGTGCTTATTTGGCATCTGTGTATCCTCTTTGGTTAAATTTGTTCTTCATGTCCTTTGCTCCTTTTTAAATTGGATTGCTTGGTTTTCTCGCTGTTGAGTTTTGAGAAGTCCTTATGTATTTATGTGTGCCTCAGATGGTCTCTTTCCATGCCCTTCTTCCTCTATCCCTTTCCCAGCAGTATTCTGCTGTTACTAGTTACTCGAACTTGTTTGTTTAGTGGTGTGGGAATTGGGTGTAGAGCATTTTCTGCTGTTCTGCTTTAGCCTCTATCTTTGATACTACATTCTTGGGTCTCAGGGGTATGGCCTTCTCTGGTCATTTGCCTCTCCCCTTATATATTTCTGGGCCTAGTGCATATTTCTGCTCTTCCTGCAGTGAGTTTCCACCAGTGTCCTAAGGGTGAGAAAGTTTGTCGTCCTTTCCCCCACGGAGTAAGGCATTTTTTTCCCTAGGAGAGATAGGGAAAAATGCATGAGATGGAGGTTCTTATTCCTCCTGCATAGCTAATGTTCCTCTTCCCAAGGTCTTTGCCTCAGTGGGTCAATTCTCAGGGCTCTTTGTGATCTTTTCTTCAAGCACCCAAGGAGGTTCATGGAGAAAGAGCCTGCAAGAGAATGCAAACTCACCCAATTCCTGAGGCTTTTGGAGGTTTCACATTGTCCAATTTGTGGATATTTCTAGCTGAACTCTTCATACTGTCTTAGCTTCTTCCAGCTTACCCAGAGTGGAAGCTATCCCCTGGCTGATGAATTTTTAGATTTCCTTGAGTCCAGACTGTTCTAGCCCTTCAGACCTCTTGTAGTTACTCACACATTGGAATGTATAGAACTCCTTCCTGTGACTGTTATTGTCCAAATGTTCTGCTGTGGTTTGTAGTAAGTACATGCTGACTATTTGGGGGTATTCTTATTTTCAAGTATTTCACGTACCCTCATTTATCTTTCTGCTTCCTCTCAGCAGATACTGGTACTGTATTGTCTCGTAGCTACTAGTGGATTGTCTCCACCTGTTCATAATTTGGGTTTACTGGGATACCTTGTCACCTAGTTTTGTTGATACTGTTTATGAGAATATTTTTGTTTTATAGTCTAGTATTCTGTTTTTTTTTAAAAAATAGGTGAGTCAGGGAAATTCAAAAATTATGATGACATTGCTGTCATCTAAAAATCTAAATCTAAAATTTTAGATTCTAAAATCTAAAACTTCACTGTCCCTCAAAGATCTTGCCTTCATTTTTGAAAGATATGTTTGCTAGGTATAAAATTCTATAATAGGTTGATAGTTACTTTCTTAGTTTTCTCATTAATGTGGTTTCAGAATTCAGTAACTATCTTGAGAGAAAAACTGGTAGTTCCCTCGCCCATCACTTGTCACCAGAATCCTAGCTCCTCAAGTGTCTAATATTTTTTCTCTATCCCCAAAGTTCTGCAGATTTCTATCCTCTTGGTAGAGGCCCTCAGTCCAGGCCCTTACTCATATCCCTACCCACTTGCTTGATGGCCAGAATCAGCAAATGTCCTGAGGGAAAAAGTGGCTGTAGAGTGTCATTGCATCTCTCTCCCGAAGTCCCGGTTGCCTCATCATTGCTCCAGTGCCTTCAAACAGGTGTTGTAAAATTTTATCTGGCTTCATAGTTATTCTCAGTGGGAGTATCAGTGTGCTACAAGCTACTCCATCATAGACATAATCAGAAGTCTGCCTATACACGAAGTATTTAAAAATTAAATACTTTCTTCATGAACTTCAGAAATTGCTGAAGAAGGGAGACATTTTAGGAGATTCTTTTTCAGATATTTATCTCACTGCTCTTCAAGAAGAAAGACTCTTAAAGGTGAACAAATATGGCCAAGACTGATGGAGACTGTGTTACATTATTGCATCATTTCCCTGACCTCTGTTTGAGGGTGAAAAAGATAAGGAATTATGTAAGTTAATACCAGATTAATTAGGTTTGAAAACTAGTTTCTTGTAGACCATGCAAAGATCATCATCATTTCTAACTTCTGTACTTTTAGAGTATAAATGAATGAGGTACTACTATTCTCTGATCATTATGAAGTCCACAATAGTACTGCTATTCAAAGTTATTTTCTCTTGGTAGATTAATTGTTCTAGTAAAATACACATAATCGTCTGTCCGGTTTTCAAGGACTCAGACATAGGCACTGGCAATAAATCACAGGAGCAACGTCCCTCTTTGGAGATAGAGAGCTCCGTGCTGAGGAATCCACCAGGGAAAAGGAAGTCTCTTGAGAGTACAATTGACTCTACTGATTATCATGCTTTCTGCCACAGTACCAAAAACACCCTTGACTGTATATTCCACAGCTGTGCAGAAAGTTTTCAAGAAATGATTACGTTGTTTTCTGCAAAGTCTGCATCTTGGAGGCTCTCCAGAAAGGGTGATAGGGCCACAGAAACACTGAGAACTATCTTCTGTATTGCCATGCAAGGGGGTGTTTGGATCTTAGCTCTTCTACTCACCAGCTACATGACCCTGGGCCACTCACTCACCTCTTTGTGCATAAATTTCCGCCATCTCTGAAATCATCCTAACAATATTGGCTTCATAAGGCACACCCTTCATAAGGGTCAACTGTAATAATAGAAAGTCACCGGTAAATTTCAAAGTGCAGCATACTGGTCAGGGATCAGTGTGCTTGCTGTTTCATTCCCTGCAATGCTACTGGGGTCCCAGGGTGGAAGAGGTGTAATCTCACATTTAATCAAATTAAGGAATCTTCTTTCCAGTGTCCTATATAGGTGACTTGTTAGCTTCTGCATGCAGAGCTTCTTCAGAGATGGGAGAGCATTTCCTTGTGCTTATCTGCCAGCCCACACACCGAGTTCTGGGAGACCTACAACTTCTGAGTTTCTGTGGTTGAGGAATGAACGAGCAATGAAGACTTCTGAAGCCCAGAGATATGCTGTGTGTTTGGTTTTGCCTAGCTTCTGATCTGGGAAACTTGCAGTGTCCTGATTAGGATATCTAGTTAGCTCTGAGAATGGGCTTGTTTAATCCGGACCCCTTTCTCTAAACACTTGGAAATTCCTGGGGGAAACCAAGTGCCAGTTCATCACTCCAGGGTTTTGGGGGGTCTTTTAAGGGATGTGTTTCTCTTCTGAAAGGTTGAAATCACCTGTGATTCTGGGTAAGAGCTGGAGTAGGTTGCCTAGTATCCTAAGCAGTTGCTTAAAAAGATGAAGAAGAAGAAATACTTAAGCAGGAAGGACTATTGAACACTTTCGCATTAGCTAAAAACTAATTTATACTAACCTGTTTTTGTATGCAAAATAGTCATAGGATCTTAATAAGTTATTTAATCATATTATTTGAGATTGTACAATGTGTGTAGTTTACTTCACATTAGTTATTTTCACCTGTGGTTACCAAATGATACCTTCTTAACATTAGGCCTACAGAAAATTAACATAATACTTTTGTTCTCTGCAAAAGGCTACAATAAGTGATCTCTAGAGGTCTTTTTTCTGGCTATCAGACAGGTCTTCTATTCTTGGATTCTGCCTTAGTCAGTTTGGGTTGCTGTAATGAAGTACCACAAACTGGGTGGCTTATAATCAATGGAAATTTAGTTCTCACAATTTTGGAGGCTGGAAATCTGAGATCAGGGTGCCAGCATGGTTGAGTTCTGGTGAGGCCCTTCTTTGAGCCTTTTAAAGGAGATGGACATATTCTTACTGTGTCCTCACATGGACACAGAGCAAGCTAGCTCTCTGGCCTTTTTTTTATAAGAGCGCTAATCCCATTCATGAGGGCTTCACCCTTATGACTTAATCACCTCCCAAAGGCCCCTCCTCTTAATACCATCACATTGGGGGTTAGGATTTCAACTTACGAATTTTGGGAGGATACAGACATTCAGTCCATAACTGATTCTTTCCTGTAATTCTTTAAGAATGACTTGGACTCTTTCCCAGTCCACATGGGTCGGGTTTCTTGTCCAGCCGGGAAGCAGAGCAGTAGCCTGTATGGCCTTCCCTTTAACCTGGGACTCTGGTCACTTGTAGAACTCATATTTATAGTTATAGTTACGGTCTAATGCTTTCTACAGACTGCTGCTATGAGAAGTTCAACCTCTTTTAAAGACAGTTGCAACAAAAGAATTCTATCAAAAAGAATTTGCTGAATTGTGATTACAAACAAAATAGCTTTGTGGGGATAAAATGTATTCCAACAAGAGAGCCCTATGTTTGTTTTCCAGCTTCTTCTCCCGGTGCTTCACTTCTAATCTCTCTGCATAAAGAAACATTTCAACAGAGAACCAAGTAAAAATTATGACATATTATCTTCTCAAAGTCTTGAAATCCCATCCCTACCACAGAAGAAACTCCTCTTTTCACAGAAGCTAAAGCCAGTCCCAAAGGCCAGTTCCTCCCCAAGAGCAATTCTATTTGGATGTTGAATCTACTCCTTCCCAAGCATGGTGATCTCCAAATCTAAGTTCAGTAGTATAAATGCCTTTCTGCAGCCCGAAAGAATTTTTTGTCTCTGTGTTATTAAGTAATATGACAGTGTCTCATATTTTGCTAGTAAAATTGAGAATGTTAATCTCATAAAGAGATTTTAGGATTATGGTTAAATTGCTTTATCTGGGTTATATAGGACTCCTTTATTCTGGGGAAAGCAAAGTTCTTTATATACAGCATGTGTCCTCGTAATATCCTGGCAGGGAGACTTGGGAGAGAGTAGAAGCATCATTAGTTCCCATTTTTCAGGTAGAAACAGCATGGAGAGACAAACATTTGCCAAGATAGCGGTTCTCAATTTCATTTTGGGGACATTCTAGTCTCATAGTATTTCAAGATGCCTCACAAAATTGTTCTAAAATTGTCAAAGCCAAATTCATTTTATTTAACTTTAATTTTAAACTAAAGTTACGGCATTTTGATGGTGGGGTAGGTGAATTTTACAAAAACAGTACAAAAAATTGTTTTGAGTAGAACCAGTGAAATTCAAAACTCCAAAAATGTTTGTGCAGGAATGAACTAGTCGATACGACAATAAGCATCAGAATGACCCAGGTCTGGTGCTGAGAGGTATAAACACTTGAGTCATCCTCCGTGGAGCTGGATTTCCAAAGGCAGTGTCTTGTGTGATAACATGTCTGAGGATATGCCTCTTCTCAACAGGGTTTTTACAGCACTTGAGAATGATCCTTACAACCTTTTGTGGTGACCTGATATTTTTCACTAATAGAGAGGTAAACAAAGAATATCGATACATGGGAATATCAAGAAATTTAGTTCGGCTGGAGCACAGGCTCATAATGTTAGAATTATGTCAAATATGTTTGGAAAGGTAGTTTGGGGGGTCCACATTTTTGAGGGCCTTGACTGTTATACTGAGGTGTTTCAACGTTTTCAGTAGGCAATGTGGAGGCATTGAAGGTTTATGAGCAGGGATTAGGGGAGAAATATGAAATGGCCAGAGTTAGAATCTAAGAATATCAATATGGTTAGAATATGTAGGTTTGGCCAAACTGGGACTAAGTGAAGACAGAGAAACCAGTCAGAAACTTGCAACACTTTGGATGAAAGGCGTTATGGTTGTGGTTCAGCTTTGTTGTGAACTCTTATTGCACTGGTGTTTAAAAGCAGGTGAGGTGTTACCTCTTGAATCCCACAGACTGTCTAGTTATGCTGGCCAGGATCTCACCTGGCTCAATTAAAAAAAAAATCCTTTTGCTTGCCTTTCAAAGACACTTGTTAAGAACGGGCTTCTCAAGCTGTTTATAATACTCCTGGCATGAAGTCTATGTGGTTCCATGAAGCTCTAAGTTCTGACTGACTGTCCTCAGTTGATCTAATTGAAAATAAGAACATCACTTCAAACAGATCAAGTCCTAGGTGCTGTCAGAACTGGCATTTGTGAGCTTGAGCAGTAGATCCTTATTCCATTCTGATGTCAGAGGAAATAGAGGGATTTCCCTGCACTCAGTTCAGCAGCCATGATTTGACATACTTGAAGGGGGAAAGGTAAGAGCTGTTCAGTTTTGACCCGAGTTTTTCTGTTCTTAAAAAACTTTTTGTCTAAGAATACTAGCCCCAGTGCCTTGAGACACTCAGTAAATATTTAAAGAATTAATTTGCTTTGATGAAAAAAGTTGTTTTCCATAACTTTCATTATATGAACTTTTAGCAAAGGAGATTTCTCCCATTATGTACTACTTATGATTGACAAATTCCATCATCTCTATAAAGAGAAAATGCTGACAAATGGCAGAATAATTTTAAAGTTATAGGACTAAAATAGCATCCAAAGGAACCTTGAGTAAGTACCATGAACCCTGACTATCAGTGTGAATTTGTAAGCCCTTGGCAGTGAGATGGGATGTCTTTCTTCAGCTTGAAACAAAGGAAACCTATTGCATCACGGGTCAGTTTGTATATCGATGCCATATTGACTTAATTGCTGCCATGTCTTTACACAGATACTTCATTGGATTCCCACCGTTCCACTTATTGTGATAGCTTTGTATAGTTTTATTTCAAAGATCTGTTTTATCCAATTTTTACTTCCTCTTTGACCTGCTTTCATCACTGCTCATGCCTTCCCTATTCCACTAGGTGGCATTCTCACCTATGAGACTACTGCAGCTGTGCACACTTTAAGAAGTGGCCAAGCTGTGGGCTGGGTTGCGCTTTTCCTGAGAGGGGGAAGCACTTCTGGGTTGCTGGTATCCATGCCCCTCTGCTCCCAAGTCCGGCACCAAGAAGCTATTTCATACGTTCCTGCCTTTCAAAGTCATCATTGAATGTCTACTCTATGCAAGGCACTAGGCTAGACGCAGAGGCAAGCTTTGTGCTAAACCATGGTCTGAGCCCTCCAGGAGCTCACAGTCTAGTGGCAGGAGGCAGGGAGCATAAGAGTTAGAGCAGAGGGTCATGTCAGGGTGGAGAATGCTGCTGAATGGGGGCTCCGAAGGTTTAAGGGGTCTATGACCTTGATATGTGGGGCTCTTGGCATAGGGTCAGGGGTTCCCTGGCATGTAGCAAGTGGAGGGACTACCATTGCTGCGTTATTTCCTTGGCAGTGCCCCAGAGTTCAGCCTCTGAAACCAGGGGAGGAAAGCAGTGGCCATGAGCACTTCCTCCCATCACAGGAGCTGCCTGGGGTCTCCCACAGTCTCAGAGACAGAGGAAGAAATGTGCCCACACTGCTCTAACACCAGTAAGTGGAAATATTTATAGCTCTTTCATTTTATTTTGTTATCTTATTTTTTTTATTTTTTTGAAAATTAAAAAAAAATAGAAAGTCACACCCACAAAAGTAATCGTCACCCATATTCCTACCAACAAGAATTAATCATTCTTAACCACCTAATATATTGGTTTTCAGATTTTTTTATGTTTATACTTTTAAAAAATTACACAGACAATGTAGTAATACATTGCCCCCTTTCTCATTTGTTTTAATCTATGTTCTTCCTATTCATACAGGACTAATTCTTAGATTCAGTTATGGAGTACCCACATGCTCTGACATAAATGCTTCACAGTATAATGGTAACAGAGAATTATTGTTTTTCTACCTTTTCTCTCTCCTTGATTCTCAAATGCAAACTTAAATTTTCTCTAGAGTTTAAAAGTCTATTGTAGAAAATGTGTGAAATGTGGAAAGATGAAAATAAACAAATCACCTGTAGTCCTGCTGCTTGGAGAGAGCCATAGTTGATTTTCATTTTGGTATTTTTCCCTCCAGTCATTTTTCTACATAATTTTTTTACAAAATTAGCTTTTTATTGGATTTACTATTTTATAATCTGCCTTTTCACTTAATTTTCTATGTCTTTATATGTTTTTCTACCTCATGATTTTTAACAGTTGCCTAATACGCCATTCTTTAGCCATAGCTATGTCATACATTGTAATTGCTATTACTAGATATTTACTTGGTTTCCTTTTTTTGCTGTTACAGTAGCATGTGTTCTTGTACATAAATCTTTATGTGACTAACTGTAAGAATAAATTTCTAGCAGTGGAACTTCTTAAAGAGCATAAACATTAAAAGATACTTTTATTGTATTTTTCTTTAGCAAAGTAATACATATTTATTATAGAACATGTAGAAAACATAGCTAAACAAAAAGGAGAGCATAAAAGTCACCCATAGTTCTTCCCACTCTGAAGTAGCCATTATTATTTTATTATAACCATCCAGTCTTCTTTTCACTGTACTCTACATAGTTTTTACTTAATATATCCTTAATATCCTTTTAAGTTAATTATTCTTTTACACCTTCACTGGTTGCATAATATTTGATTATATGAAAATACCACAATTTATTTGGCCCATCTGCTACTGTTGAACATTTCAGTCAGTTATTTTCTGTTTTTCTCTACAGTACAGGTAAACAATACAGAGATGAGTATTCTGTGGCTGTCTTTGCAGAAGTCCTTGATTATTTGCCTTGAAGAAATTCCTAGATGTGTAATTGTTGTTTCCACCTGTATGTACGTTTTTAAGGCTTTTGATGGGTATTGCCAAATGGTCCTGTAACAATTCTCATCTTAGAGGCAAAGTATGAACATGCCCTTTTATTCTGAATTCTTGATATCACTGAGTATTTTGCTAATTTGACTACAAAGAATTCGTATCTTATTTTAAAATTTGCATTTATTTAATTGTTAGTAAAGCTGAACATTTTTTTCTTTTGTTTTCTCTTTTGCCCAATATTCTGTTCTGGTGTAAGTTTTCCCTTATTTTCTTGAGAGATTTTTAAATTAATTTAAAATATTAAGTCCTTGTCATCTGTGCAGGTTTTCTCCTTCAACTGATTGTTGTGATGAACTGTATGTCTAGATTTCTTAATATTAAATTACATTCCTGGAATAACTTCTCCTTGCTTATGGTATATTGCTGGGTTGGGTTTGCTAGCATTTCATTTAGTATTTTTTCATTTATATTTGTAAGTGATAGTAGTCTTCAGTTTTCTTTCTGTGTGTGTTTATGTGTGTTGATTAGGTTTTGTGGTCAAGACAACTTTAGTTTTATAAAATGAATAAGTTTGTTTCCTTCTAAAAATGGGAAACACTTTTAGAGCATGGAAGTTATTTGTTCCTTGTAAATTAAAAAGAACTTGCTCATAAAACTGTCTAGGCACTGTAACAATCACTGGAGGAAATGATTTTTAACAGCCTGTTTTTCCCATGTTTTCTACTTCTTTGTGATTCCAGTTTGCTAATTTTCCTAGAAAATTGTCTATTTCATTGAGATTTTTAAATTCATTTGTATTTTTACAGCTTTATTGTGATACAATACACATACCATACAAGTCACCCATTTAAAATGATTTTTAGTATATTCACAGAGCTCTACGACCATCATCACAACCACCACAATAATTTTTTTTGCATTTTTAAACCCCCAGAAAGAAACGCAATGCCCATTAGCAATCACCCTCTACTTCCCCTAGTCCTAGACAACCACTAATCTACTTTCCATGTCCATAGATTTGCCTATTCTGGACCCTTCATATAAATGGAATTACACAATATGTGGTCTTTTATGACTACCTTCTTTCACTTAGCATAATGTTTTTAGGGTTCATCCATGTCATAGCATGTATCAATACTTTATCTCTTTTTTAAAAAGTTGTTGTTTTTAACTAATAGACTATTTTTAGAGGAGTTTTAAGTTTACCTAAAATTCCCCCCCCCACTCCTGACCATAATTTTTTCCACTAACTTCTTGCATTGGTGTGGTACATTTGTTACAGTTGATGGACTGATATTGATACATCATTGTTAACTAAAGTCCACGGTTTACATTAGGGTTTACTCTTTGTGTTGTACAGTTCTATGGGTTTTGACAAGTGCCTAATGCCATGTATCCACCATTACAGTATCATACAGAATAGTTTTGCTGAATAGGTAAAACATAGGGGATTTTTAGGGCACTCTTTCCCTCTTCCCCCCAAACCCTAGCAACCATTGACCTTTTAATTGTCTCTGTAGTTTTGCCTTTCCCAGAATGTTACGTAATTGTAATCATACAGTATATGTAGTCTCTTTAGATAGACTTTTTTCACTAAGCAGTGTGCATGTAAGCTTCCTCCATGCCTTTTTGTGGGTTAATAGCTTAATTATTTTTGAAGCTGAATAATATTCCACTGTATGGATATACCACAGTTTCTTTATTAATTCACCTTTTGAGTAACATCTTGGTTGCTTCCAGTTTGGGACATTTAAGGATAAATCTGCTGTAAACATTTTTGTGGACACAGAAGTTGTCAACTGATGTAAGTAAATACCAATGAGCATGGTGCTAGGTTGTATTGTAAGACTATGTTTATCTTTGTAAGAAACTGTCAAACTGTCTTCCAAAGTGGCTGTGCCATTTTGCATTCCCACCAACAATAAATGATAATTCCTGTTGCTCCACATCCTCGACAGCATTTGGTGCTGTCAGTTGTTTGTATTTTCACCTTTCTAATAGGTGTATAGTGGTATTTCATTGTTTTAATTTTCAATCCCCTAATGACATATGATGTTGGGCATCTTATTTAGGCTTATTTACCATCTGTATATCTTCTTTGATGTGATATCTGTTAAGATATTTTTCCCGTTTTCAAATTGGATTGTTTGTTTTATTTTTGTTGAAGTTTAAGAGTTCTTTGTATATGTTATATACAAGGCTTTTATTAGATATGTGTTTTGAAAATATTTTTCACATTCTTTGTATTCTCTTTTTATTCTCTTAACAGTGACCTTCACAGAGCATAACTCTTTTTTTTTAATTCTAATAAAGTCCAGTTCCTTTTTATGGCTAACTCATATCCCATCGTATGGATATACCACATTTTGTTTATCCATTCATAACACTTGATAGATACTTGGGTTGCTTTCTTTTGGGTGTTATAAATAATGCTGTTATGAATGTTTATGTGTAAGTTTTTGTTTGAACATATGTTTTCATTTCTCTTGAGTAGGTACCTAAGCAGTGGAATTGCCGAGTCATGCGATAACTCAATGTTTAACTCTGAGAAACTGCCCAACTTTTCCAAAGTGTTTACACCATTTTACATTCCCACGAGCAATGTAGGAGGGTTCCATTTTCTCTATATTCTCACCAAAGCTTGTTATTGTCAGTATTTTATTATAGCCACTGTAGTGGGTGTGAAGGGGTATTTCATTGTGTTCTTATTTGTATTTCCCTAGTGACTCATGAGCATATTTTCATGTGCTTATTTGCCATTCGTATATCTTCTTTCCCTCTTCACTTTTGATAGTCTCTTCTATGGAAATTTTACAGATTCCACTAGAACCTTCATGCAGATGATTTTCAATATTAACTTCAAACTCTGACCTTTCTCCTGGGATTGTCTCAGTTTCCCATCTGCTTCCTAGGTATTAATATCCTGATTATATCTCAGAATCAGTGTATCTCAACTGAAACTCATCATCTTTCCTCCCAAGCTATTTATTCCTCTGTGTTCCCTATTTCTGTTAATTATACCACTATTCTTCTAATCACCCAAACTTTAAACTTGGCATCATATCTGGATGTAAGAGGAACAGAATAAGGAAGAGCCAAGTTCTGTGTTACTTTCATAATATTTTGTGTATATTTTCTCTTTAATCTTTACTCTTCCCTTCTTGATCTCTGTCTTCTTCTGACTTTCTTGATCCCTTACTCTTCTGGTTCTTGTATGTCTGATCATTTTATCTCAGATTATTTTTACCAGCCCCTTAAATGACCTACCTTTTTGTTGACCATCTTCTTTTGTGACCAATGTATACCTTCTTCCTTCATTATTTTTATGTAATCCCAAGATTCGAACTATCACTTATATACTTATAACACCCAAATATATATTTCTAGCCCTGTAATATTCTGGGAACTCCAGAGACATCTATCCAACTATCTGTAGGACAGATGTCCAACTGGATAGATGGACATTTGTAGGCTAGATGCCCAAACTGAGCTCTTCCCACCTCAGTTTCCCCCAAACTTGCTACTCTTCTCATTTTTTTCAGTCAATGGCAACACTATCCATCTGGGGTTCTCAGAACAGAAATCTAGCCATCATTCCTCCTGTCTTCCTCTCCCCCAAAGCCAAATATTCACCAAGTTGACTCTATCCTAAAACTCTCTTTAATCTGCCATCTGTATCCCCATGCTACTTCTTTGTCCAAGCTTTTATAATCTCTCATTTAGACTATTTCAGTGATCTTTAATCTTATCTTCCTGTCTCTAGTCTCTTACCATGTCCCCACAGCCCCCTTCACGTAGCCCACTGACATAATTTTCCAAACCAAAAATTTAGTCATGCCATTACACTGTAAAGAACAAACAAAAACAAGAATAGAAATAACAACAAAATAAAAATAAAAAAATATTTAGTCTTCCTGGTGGCTACTTACTTTTCTAAAGGATAAAGTTTAAGCTCCTTAGGCTGGCATATTGAACTGCTTCCTGCCTACTTCTTAAGCTTCATCTCTCACCACTCCCCCACCCCCACTTTATCTCAGGCTCCAGCCATATTCATCTATGTCTTTTAACATGTCCCCTCTTCTTGGACTCCTCTTCCTGCCTTGTATTTCTAGTAAACCAGCATTTGTCCTTCAAAACCGTGTCTCAGTGTCCTCTTCTCTGGAAAGCCTTTTCTGAAGTTTCTAAGAACAATGAACTATGTCTAGCTCTGAGATTCTTTTGAATTTTGTACAATGTCATATTACAACTCTTTTGTTTGTATGTCTGTCTTCCCTATGAGCCTGTGTACTCTCCAAGAATAGATTGTAGCTGAGTTTTACTGAGTAAGTGCTCAGTAAATATTTATTGAATTAATCATTCTGATGTCCCATGGGTTGAATTGTGATTTTTGAAGTTTATGGGGCATTGAGTGCGGAAATAACATGATAACACAAGTTTCATCTCTTTTATTTTATCTCCTAATCAAAGAGCTCCAAGCCTTGAAATTTCTTGGAGGTAGGCATGATCACATGGCTGGAATCCAGAGGGGATAGTTGATAAGAACCTGCTTCAGTGAATGTGTATTTAAATACTTTCTGGGAGCTCTATACATAAAGGAAATGCTTCCAGCCTCTCCTTGCCTGGCTCTTAGCATAACTTCTGATAGCTTTCTTGATTTAGGAATCACTTCTGGGCCAGTGAGAGATCAGATTCCTTTAGGGGGTTGGGCATAATGTCACTTGGTGCCATTGCTAGAGGCCTGCAGAGTTTGGGATTCTGAGAAGCAATCTATGAGCTAGAACTTACCCCAAGAGGATGAGCAACTCTGTGACTGAGAGTGGGAGCCTAGAATAGACCCAAGAACCTCTACCCCAAGGACTTTGAGGAGTTTATGATCCCATCTGGGCCTACAAGATAAAAGCACTCGAGGATAGCAGTGTCATTTGGGAGACAGTAGCCCAGAGCTACTCTAGGCTCAAATTCCCCAGGACCAGCAAATCAATTTGGTTTCCCTCAGCTCTGTGGGACTGACCTTTAAGACTGCTTGCTGCCCCTGAGAGTGACCTCTCCAGGAAAATCTCAGGGGACCCAGTACTCACTTGAGTAGACAGGCTCTAGGAAGACCTGGATGCACCTTAGGAAGTCAGGTTGTTGAGCCCAGTTTAGCCTGTTCCACCACGCTCCACACCCTTTACCATGGAAGTCCAAACACAGGTTAGAGCAGAAGTCAGTGGGGAGAAGGAATGGGGCTCAGTGACCTTTCCTCAGTGGTGCTTAGCTGTGAAGCCTGTGTCCTTGGGAAATGAGCACTCCCCCTTCCAGGATGGGTTTTCAGTATGTTATGCTTTCCTAGAGTGAACTTCCAGTCTCAGGCCAGTGTAGTTCCCCATTGAGCTAAGTGGCTTTTTTACTCTTACACCTTGGTGAGCCTAATAGAGACTAAAGCTTGGTACACTTTGGTTTTATGGAATGAAATTGTTATTTCTGGTTGAGAGACTAAGTGGAGGCTAAAATTGCAAAAATACCTTTGCAATACTGTGTGATAGTTTACAAAAACCCTCACATACATTAATCAATTCATTCAGTCTTCACACAAGGTAGTGCCTATCCCTTAGGAGACATCCACATGTTGGGTGTATGAATGAACATGAAGATTTATTATACCTATTTTACAGATTGGAAAACTGAGACCCAAGCAGGTGAATTGAGTTTCCTAAAATTCAAATCTACAGTTAGTCCAAGTGTAGAGTCTATGCTTGAAATCAGGCTCATTTCAGGTCAACATATACTGAGCGCCTTTTAAGTGACAGGTACTTGCCAGTGATGAATAAACATGTTCCTTGGTTTTGAGAACTTATGGGTTTATCAGGGACTCACACATACAAACAAATAATTTCAACACAATATACTAAGTGGCATGATAGAGAACTTTGTGTGATGCTATGAGGTCACAGAGGAAGAGCACCTAATCCAGCCTGATAAAGTCACAAAAGGGTTGTTGAAGATGTGATACTCAGTTAAGTTTTGAGGCTTCAATAGAGGTTTTGCAGGGGCAGAGAGAACATTCAAGGCTGAGAGGTCAGCTCCAGTGGGGGCACAGAGGTGCAAGCCAGTATAATATGTTTATAGGATTGCTAGAGTATTCCTTGCCAAGGGGAAAGTGGCAGAAATTATGACTAGAGAGGTAGGCAGGATTCAGATCATTGAGGATGTAAACTTTGCCTTGGACACTATTAGTTCCCACACATTGGCGAATTATTCAAATCATCTGGGGGTACTTAGACATTTTCTTGATTAGCTAGGTTTGAGAATCACATCTGGAGGTAACAGGAATGATTGAAAGATTGGTAGTAGAGGAGGGATATAGATTGGCCACTGAATTTGTCTAAGTGAGATATGGTGGACTGAATAAGGCAATAGCAGTGAGGATGGGGAGGAAGAGGTAGATGCAAAAAGATTTTAAAGTGGTGAAATTCTTATGATACTGTCAGGAGATATGGTAAGGGGAAGGAAGTGTCTAGGATAATTCTTCAGGTTTCTGCCTAAGTAGAGGCTGGTATTTCTGACTAAGATTAAGAATGGAGGGTGGAGATAAAATGGAGAACAATGGATAATTTCATCTTGGAACCTGTTGAATTTTAGGTACTGTGGGACTTCCATCTGGGAGAGTGGCTATTCTATTCCAGAACTCAGGATAAATGTCTGGGCTGGAAATACAGATCTGGGTGGTTTAAACCCACCTGAGTAGCAGAGATCTTTTAGGGAGAGTGTATAGAGAGTGCCCTTTTAATTATCCTTTCCCTTCCCTTCAAGTGCTGTTCTCTTAGGGAAGCAGAAGCAGCTTGTTTTTCTTTCTTTTTTAAATGTGTGAGTGGGGTGAGGTGGGGTAGTGAAAGTGGCATAAAAGATGGAATAGAAAACCTGGGTTCAAGCCTTGCTTCTGCCACTTCATAACTCTGCAACCCTGAGCAATTCCTGAGCCTCTCTCAGCTTCCAGGTCTTCATCTATAAGACAATGGTAATAGGAATATCTGCTTCCTAGGATTATTGAGACAGTCCAATCAGAACACATATGTGAAAATTGCCATGTAAAGAACCATAGAAACATTAGTGGGTTTTCCCCCTAAAAAATTGGACCAACATGTAAGAATTACAAGGAGGCAGATTTGGCCCAACATAAGGAAAGACTGTCTAATGCTTTTACTGTTGGATGATGGGAAGAGTTTTGGGAGATGGGAAGCTCTGAGGCTGTGGAGGCCTTTACGTAGAAGGTAGGTTGCTGGGTATATGCTGAGGGTTTTGGTGCCAGGGGTTGGGTTGAACACTTCTCTACCTGTTTTCTGAATTTTTTTACACTAATTAGATTTTTGTTAATTCTAAAAGCAATTACAGGTACATGGTTGTTTCTTTTCCTTTAAATTTCTTAAAGCACTGGGCATTTTGGATCCTAAGTAGAGACTTTGTTTATATACACCTAATAACAGGGCAAACTGCTTCAGGTCTTACTGCATCAGGCATTTGCAGACATTTTCTAAATGCTCTTTAATGAGGATTCAATAAGGATGAAATTTCAGCAGGCTGTGTAGTGCAGTTAGGCCTCTCTAACACAGATGGAGGGGAGGGGAGGGATGGACATTTGGCTGTTGTGACAGTGCCGAATTAGAGATTACTTTAAAATAATCAATTTTTCTTATTTTCAAGCAGAAATGATATTATAAAAAGCTAATAAAATATTGCCAAGCAGAGGTCTTGATTATGTGCCATTGAGTAGGAAAAGATTATTTGAAATCAGCACACTAATTATTTATATGCAAATGAATGTTAGAGAGCTTGGAAAGAGTTTTTCTCTAAACTGGGTTAAACATCCCCTAAGAGCTCATGTTTATACCCTTAATTTACTCAGAAACCTGTTGTTGCTGTTTTTTTTTAATAGTTAGAGGAAAGGTAAACTATGCCAGCCCATGATTGAATCATCACAAATTTTGAAATGGTATGAATTGAATTATACTTTTCTGTATTTATTGTATTGCCAATCACTGATGTAACACACATTTGCTAAATAAAGCCTAATTTACTTGCTAACTTTCTCTACACAGAGACGATTTCTCTAAATGAAAGATCTCCACCCATGCCGTGTGATGAGGAGTTATCTTTATGATTGTTGAGGTGACTTCCGTGGCTCTTTTAAAAACATCACTAAAATAATTATTCCAAATGATACTAATTTCATACTTAGAAAATATTGTGCTGGGAAAAAATTGCTGTAAACCATCTAGAGATGAACAATTTTGGAAAGCCAAGCATATAAGAAAATATATTCAGTCCTAATTGTGGGTGGGACCTAATTTCATCTTCTTGATGGTTCAGTAGGCCCTTCCAGGTCATTGCAAGGCCCTCAGTCAGCTTTTGATGATCTTTTTTCCATTGTGCTATAGCTGTGACAAGGGTCAGTTGATAGAAACTTCTAGTTAATATTTTGAAAAAGTAAAAGTGTTTAAATACTCTTGCTTCCCCCCACCTTACTCCCTACTCCTGGTCTTCATCTGCAGGAACTGGTGGACCAAGAGAGAAGGAGTACTCTGGCTGTGGTGTCTTGAACCTTGAATCCTGGGATGATGGGCAGTGAGGCAGAAGATTCAAGGACAGGAACTATGGAAGGATGGAAGTTGGGAGGGGGAAAGAAAGATTGAGAATCTATCAATAAGCAAAAGGAAGAAGCCAAGGAGTATTATATTAGGTCTTAAGCCAAATCACAGGTAGTTGGGGCAGGGTTAGGGGTAACAGATACAAGGAACAATGGGGGCAATGGTCCAAGTGTAAGCCAGCCAAAACCTGCTTGGACCATGGTTTTGGGACCCCTCAGTGTCTTTCTTAATGTTGCATATTGTAAATCTTTGGGGCCCCTCTTTTGGGGCCCCTCAGTGTCTTTCTTAACGTTGCATATTGTAAATCTTTGGGGTCTGACCCCAGAGGGAGGCTGAGCAGCTCAATAAGCAGGCTGTTCCATCAGAGCTTTGCAGTGTCCGTTCACTTACAACCCATGGAGCTTTCTTTATTCTGGCAGGCTACTCCATACAACCCACTGGGTATTTTCTAGCAATTCTTCTTTTACGGGGTCATGTAGAGTGCTGGAAAGAGCCCTGTCAGGGAGTTTGGGGAGGATGCTTGGGTTTTAGTCAGTGCTCTGCCACTAGTTGGTCATGAAACCTTAGGCAATTCATCTAAACTTTCAGGGCCTCAGTTTCCCCATATATAAAATGAGGATTTAGGAGGCACAGATGTATAATACATCCATCAGTAGTGAATTTGAAAGCACAGAAAAGAATTCTGTGGCCTTTGGCATTTGGCTTGTTTGACTTGAGAAAAATAAATATACCTTAGGCACTACAGTTGAGCTGAAGCTATGAAAACCCTGAGAGTCAAAATCAAACTATAAATAATCAGATCCTTTCCCAGCTTGTTTGTCAGAGCCAGGGCTGTTAAAGACAGTCACCTTTTTAGCATTTGTGGAAATGGCAGGAAGCAAACTGAATAGGGTGAAATAGTTGTGTTCCTCGGCCTCTGCAGATGCATTAGCTTACATACCAGTAATAAACCAGAGGTCCACTGTGTTCCAGGCACTCTGATGGGACTGATAGACCCCTAGTGATGTACACAGCACTGGCAAGCTGGAAAACTTTTGTCCTTTGCCAAATCACACATGGCTCATTTGCTGAGGGCTGCAATAAGATTGAGTGTCTTTTCTGAACGGCCCACCCTGTCGGTCCTGACAGTATGGGACGAAAGACATAAGAGCTATCAGTGGACTTTAAAATGTTAATTTTAAAAATAGGCATTAATTATAAAAAAATAGCCTTAATTATAGCTTACAACAGGTAGGCCACGCATTTCTGAATAGTTTAACAGACAAAGGAATAAGTGAAGAGTTGATATGTGTTGGTGGGTTCATCTGCATGCTGTCCCACACCCAAATGGTAATACTGCAACACCACAATTTTCAGCCAGATTATAAGCACAACAAATTAACACAATTTATTAATTTCCGTTTCAATTGCACTACCAACAGGAGTATTTCTGTCTTTTGGTTTTTTTGACATAGAGACTTAATCTTAAAAGCAGAAAGACTTTAATATAGCTAAATCTATACCTGTAACAAATAAAGCTTGTTTTCATTTTCCTTACCCATCTGGCTAAGGTTTATACATTAATTATTCAACCAATGCATCTTAAACATCCTAGTTAAAATACACACTGCTGGCCAGGAATTGTTCAACCCCCAACACACTTTTGTTTGCCTGTGAGGAATAAATACTTAGAACTGTAAATGGGTAAACTCAATCTTTCCATGTACCGAGGTCAACAGAACTCATGGTGAACATACAAAGGATAGGGGACTAATTATTACTGAGATTCAGGTAAGTGATTTCTTAGGCATTCTAGCTGTCATGCTGTGGAATAATTGTAAACCCACCAGGAAGGAATTGCAAAACACAACCTACTTATTCTTTCCCCAATGGCTATATAGAATTTTTTTCTGTCCTGTACTTTGTGCCAACCCTTCTAATCATTAAAAGGAATGTTATTTTAGGTATTGCTTCCTCAATAACAGTGTTTGACTGAAACTCTACAGAATGGTGACTTTGCCCAGACTGCAGCTTCAATATGCTGTCATAATTTAAGGCAATCAGAGCTATTAGAGACGGAATGGAGAGCTCTGTGGCAACTGTATTGAAAGTTTTGCGTAAGTTTAATGTTACATACGACTAATGTAACCAGTTGTATCCAGCCTCATCAGTGACAATATACAATTGTTAAATACCGTTTCATAGGCATTAAGTGCCTTGGCTTTGGTACAATTTTATGATCATGCCTTACTGTAGTACTTTATTACTATCATTTAAATATCAGTAATAGCAGCAAATATTCTAGGCATGATACGTGATACAGAAACCAAGGTAGTGGGTCTCCAGCTAAATTTTTCCTGTGTCTAGGTCTTCACATAGTCTGTTCTCTTGTCCAGGAATGCCTCTCAAATCTTGGTTGAAAGGCCTTTTCAGAGAAGTCCCCCTTTCTCCTCTCAGGATTCATGATCACCATTCCCATTTGTTTTCTTCATAGTATTTCTCAAAATTCAAAATTATACCTATATCTGTTTTTCTTTGTCCCCGCCGGTAGACTATAAGCTGTACAAGAGCAGAGACCACGTCTATTTCTTTATTCATTACTTTTTAACTTTTTTTCTTTTTTATTTCAGCATGTTATGGGGGTACAAATGTTTAGGTTACATATATTGCTTTTTCCCCACCTGAGTCAGAGCTTCAAGCATGTCCATTCCCCAGATGGTGTGCACCACACCCATTAGGTGTAAATATACCCATGCCTCCTCCCCCCTCCCACCTGCCTGACACCCGATGAATCTTACTACTATATGTGCACATAAGTGTTGATCTATTAATACCAATTTGATGGTGAGTACATGTGGTCATTGTTTTTCCATTCTTGTGATACTTTGCTTAGTAGAATGGGTTCCAGCTCTATCCAGGATAAAACAAGAGGTGCTAAATCACCATTGTTTTTTGTGGCTGAGTAGAGCTCCATGATATACATATACCACATTTTATTAATCCACTCATGTATGGATGGGCACTTGGGTTGTTTCCACATCTTTGCAATTGTGAATTGTGCTGCTATAAACATTCTAGAGCAGATGTCTTTTTAATAGAATGTCTTTTTTTCCTTTGGGTAGATGCCTAGTAATGGGATTGCTGGATTAAATGGAAGTTCTACTTTTAGCTCTTTGAGGTATCTCCGTATTGCTTTCCACAGAGGTCGTACTAGTTTGCAGTCCCACCAGCAGTGTATCAGTATTCCTATCTCTCTGCATCCACACCAACATTTATTGTTTTGAGATTTTTTGATAAAAGCCATTCTCACTGGAGTTAAGTGATATCTCATTGTGGTTTTTTTTTATTTTTAATTTTTATTTCAAAATATTAAAGAGGTACAAGTACTTTTGTTACATGGATGAATTGTATAATGCTGAAGTCAGGGCTTTCTGTGTGCCCCTCACTAGAGAGTGTACATTGTACCCGACAGGTACATTTTTATCCCTCACCCCCTCAACCTCCCCCTTCTTAGTTTCCAATGTCCTTTATGCCACGGTATGACCGCGTACGCCCACCGTTTAGCTCCCACTTGTTACTGAGAACACGTGGTGTTTGTTTTTCCATTCCTGAGATACCTCACTTAGGATAATGTTCTCCAGTTCCATCCAAGTTGCTGCAAGTGATATTATTTCATTCCTTTTTATGGCTGAGTAGTACTCCATGGTGTGTGTGTGTGTGT
>RJWJ010016369.1:0-34573 GCA_004363605.1 Indri indri
AGGTTTGTGGAAGATGAATCTTGTGAAAGGAATTTTATGTCATCAAGATGGCTAAGATTAGAAAGAAATTATTAGTGTTTCCAAAAACTGAGCACTAATAGCAAAAGTACACCAACACAAAACTAGAATTTGGTCTCCTGTGTTAAAACAACAAGGTTTTCTTAGAGTATTGATCTGCTCTCTAATAGGACACTTTAAAAGATTTTTCTTTACCTTTAAGGTAATTGAGCTAGGAAACAAAGATTTCTGTGTTTCATCAAGATGATTCTCCGTGTTTAGTGCTTTACTAGGTTTTTGATTACTTAAGAAAACTGAGTCCTTTCTATTACCCAGCTTGTAACCAGCCCCATGAACAAATTTCGATGACCTGTATACGGTTTTTTTTATAATCCTCTCCCTTAACTACTTTACCTGCTGACTTGTTTTCCACAAATGATGGCTTTCTGCAAGACAAAGGAGTTGAAATTCCGAAGGCCCTAGGGCAGACTTCCTAATACCAAGACTCACCATTCCCCTCAACCTGCCCCAAGGCATGCAGATCCTCACTACAAAGCCCCTGATCTCCCTTAGTTGGAAAGACAGACTTGAGGCAGCTTCTCCCATTCTGCCAACAAGAGGTCTGCTGTATTAAAAAATTTCCTTTCTTCCTTGGTGATCATTGTCTCAATAATTGGATCTTTGTGCAATGAGCGACTGGACCTAGACTGAAATCCTCTTGTGGTTTTGACAACAAGATAAGATTTTTCCTAGAACTATGCAATCTTCTGTATTTGCTTCTGAAGTCTTTATCACTCTGGTTAAATGAACGTCTTATTTTATAATCACCTGTGATCCTATTTTGATCAAGTGTTTTATACCTTTGATCTTTTAGACAAACTTCCCAAAATCAAATTCTAAATTGTCTTTCCTTGACTTCATATTAACTTTGGGATTTTCCAGATGAGCTCTTAGAACACATCAAAAGGATCTGTCTCTCTCCTTACAAACAGATATTAACTATTTGGGTTTATTTGATATATTAAATTATATGAAAAGCACTGTCAAACCTTGAGTTATATTTGCACGGACATGCTATTAATATGTCTTCCAGAAATTGTGTGAAATTCCTAGAAATCTATTGGACCATTGGACTTGGTAAGAATTCCCAGAACCCTAATGAAGAAATTGATCAGTTTTATAAAACTACTAACCCAACATCAAGCAGAACAAGAATGAATAAAATACCAAGGAAATGCTCTGGCAGATTTTCCTACTAAATCATCCAATACTGAAATTAAGATGTGCAATTTGAATAAACTCCTTAAGACTAATTCAAGTCAAATTACCTATGATAACCAATTTAATTAATTAATTATAACCAATGTTTGCTTTGCAAACGCATAATTCTAGGAAGACAATCAAAACTACAGGTGGTACATTTCTGCTACCTGACAGATCTTTTGAACATTTACAGTGGGATTTTATTCATTTGTCACCTTCAATGAGATATGAATATATTCTTATAATATTCTATGTTCTCTGTTTGGATAGAAGCTTCCCATGTAGGAAGGCCAATACTATAACAGTAGCTAAAAGGTTGCTTGAAAATGTGTTTCCCTTGTGGGGGCATTCCTGGAGAAATCTCCAGCAATAGAGGTACCCATTTTACTGGACAAGTTATAAAGCAATTAAATAAGGTGTTAAAAACAAAGACATTACCATCGTCCCCATGACCCTCAGTCTTCTGGAAAGACTGAAAGGACAAATGGCATCTTAAAACTGAAATTGGCAAAGTTAACTAAGCTGATTGGTTGCTTTGGCTAAAGTATTACCATTGGCCTTGATGACAACCAGATCCACCCCCAATGGAAACATAAGTTGACATAAGTTGAAATAGTCACTAGAAGACCTATGCTCCCAATAATAGGACCTCAGTGTCTCCTACTCTCCTAAACACTATTATGACAAAATACTACAAAGTTTTAATGCATTATGAAGGAAGCTTTTCATGATCCACCAGCTGAGAACAATCAAACTTTTTCATGATCTAAACCTGGAGATTGGGTCTTCTGTAAATGACAACAGAGAAAGACTGCCCTCGAACCCACAGAAGGGACCATCTCAAGTTCTTCTTACCACCTGCACTGCAGCAAAACTTTAGGGTCTTCTTGAACCTCGAGTCCAGTCTTACATCTCAAAAGGGCCCCACCAGACTCTTGGAACTGTACATCCATTAGATACCGTAAGGTAAAGCTGACCAGAGAATTTTCTACCCAGAAGCAAACAGAATCCTAGACATGGACAATTTTCCCAAGATCACAGATATTCAGACTTCTCTGCCACCATAAAAGCCTTATCCTTTTTTCTTCATTTCCTGCTTTCTTAATACTCTCCTTTTCCCTACAGGAAAATCCAGGGGATCATAATTTGTGGATGGCTTTAGCTAAGGCTATGCTCTAGCAAAAAAACCAGAGCAACAGTTACGTTTACAAAGATAGGCTAGTTTCCACGAGGAAAGATTTCAGTGGGATTCCTGGGGGCTCACTCTTGGCAGCAATGAGGTACCAGTAGTTCAGAATTTGAAACTAATCTATAAATTGTGGGAAAGTATTGGACATTGTGGCAGACTTCCTGGGAGTTAAAAAGGGTAGAAGTCACCCTCCAAATGGTGGATGATAACATAAATGTTCAACCAAAACACTTAATGGAACATCATGCTCCTTAGATCTCATTTTTCCTCTGTTGTGGCTTGTGTATGGTATTGAACAAAACTGAATGTTGTACCTCTTTTTCCTGATTTTGCTACTATAAAAGCTTAATTTAAAAGGTGGCTGAGGCCAGGCACAGTGGCTAATGCTCATAATCCTAGTACTTTGGTAGGCTGAGGTGGGAGAATTGCTCAAGGCCAGGAGTTCCAGACCAGGCTGGGCAACTTAGCAAGACTCATCTCAACAAAGAATTAAAAAATTAACCAGGCCACATGCAGTGCCTCATGTCTGTAATCCTAGCACTCTGGGAGGCCAAGGCAGGAGGATTGCTTGAGCTCAGGAATTCAAAACCAACCTGAGCAAGATCCCATCTCTACTAAAAATAGAAAAATTAGCCAGGCATTGTGGCATGCATCTGTAGTCCTAGCTACTCAGGAGGCTGAGGCAGACGGATGTCTTGAGCCCAGGAGTTTGAGGTTGCATTGAGTTATGATAATACCACTGCACTCTACCCAGGTGACAGAGCAAGACTCTGCCTCAAAAACAAATTTAGCCAGGCATTGTGGCACAAGCCTATAGTCTTAGCGACTCAGGAGGCTGAGGCAGTAAGATCACTTGAGCCCAGGAGTTCAAGGTTACAGTGAGCTATGAGTATGCCATTGAACTCCAGCCTGGGTAACAGAGCAAGACCCTGTCTCTGAAAATAAAATAATTTTTTTTTAAATGGTGGCTCATACTGCTGTTTTTTTCGGACACTGCCACCAAAAACATTTTTAAACAATTCTAAAAAGAAAAGAACACACAATATGTTTACAGGAGCAGCTAACAGTTAGTTTACAGGCATCCTAAATGGCAGATGGCAAACGTGAATTTCCCAAGGTTTTCTAATATTTATATTTCTTATAGTGGGTCTCCAGGTTACTACACCTTGTCTTACCAAGCTTATGACAAAATTAAATACCTCTATAAAATCAGATCATTATAAAGCAAACTATATTCCTTAATAGCCATCATACCCCAAACACAGACTATGACCAATTGTACTTAAATACTATTGAACTATATTGCCTGAACTTTGATTTGTTTGATTTTTGACTGATTCAGTTCACAGGGGCTCCTGATAAGGAGTACATTTTGGTCTTTGGTTATTATTCTCCTGAAAGTCATCCTAACAGTCCCTCTGGTCTGCCATATCCTCTTCAAGTTTTTTGTTGTTGTTGTTGTTGTTGTTGTTGTTGTTGTTGTTGTTGTTTGAGACAGAGTCTCACTCTGTTGTCTGGGCTAGAGAGCCGTGGAGTCAGCCTAGCTCACAGCAACCTCAAACTCCTGGGCTCAAGCGATCCTCCTGCCTCAGCCTCCCAAGTAGCTGAGACTGTAGGCATGCACCACCATGCCTGGCTAATTTTTTTCTATTTTTAGTAGAGATGGGGTCTCACTCTTGCTCAGGCTGGTTTCAAATTCCTGAACTCAAGTGATCCTCCCACCATGGCCTCTGAGAGTGCTAGGATTACAGGCGTGAACCACCACGCCCGGCCTCCTCTTCAAGTCTTAAATGTTTGTATGCAGCCATCCTTTGAGCATTCAATGGTCTCTCTTTGACTAGATCAGCAAGAACATAAAGAATTATTCAACTGATGTGACATTGTGACTTATGAGTTCCATAGTGAAACCAAATAAGTCCATTATGACGGTGACAGAAATGGCATCAATGCCCAAGGTTTTGGTCAATCTCTCAAAATTAGGAGGCTGAAAAAAGGGGGGAATTGTTAAATTAAACTAAATTTGGCCTGAGGATTCCTCTGTACTTTGAGTCCTTAAATAAAAACTATAACTTAATTTAGCACATAAATTAACTAAAAGTCTAACTTAGAAGTATACTTTTGTAACAAATAGTGGCATCTCAGCCAACCAGAGCAGCTGAGCTTCAGTCAATTATAGGCTGCCAACTGCTCAAACTGAGTTCAAGCAAGGCAAACGCTGAGCTGTAACCAATGAAGCTGTTTCTGTATCTCGCTTCCATTTTCCATTCATAAATGCTGCCTGCTCACATTGTGGAATGGAGCTCTGTGAACCTCTTCTGGGTTTGAGGGCTGCCCAATCTGCAAATCATTCTTTACTCAATTAAACTACTGAATTTATTTTGCCTGAAGTTTTTAACAGTAGCTTTGACAAAGTTAGTGTAGTTCAGGATTTCTCAACAGTGGCACGACTGACATTTGGATAATTCTTTGTTGTGAGCGGCCGCCCTATGCATCATGGAATGTTAGCAGCATCACTGGCCTCTACCCATTAAATGCCAGTAACCCCTTCCTTCCTGGTTCTGACAACCAAAAACATCTCCAGACATTGCCAAATGTCTCCTGGGAGAAAGGAATCACCTCAGGTTAACAATCACTGTCACCATTTTTTTATATACTAAACATAGACCCGAGAAAAAAACAAATGTATCAGCAATTTCCACATTAGTCTACATGTCCCTATTGAAGTCTTCCTATTGAATTAAAAGTTACAATTGTTTTGGGATTTTACTATTAAATTCTTTAATACATGGCAGGGTCAGAATATCTTCAGGGTCGAAATAGTCTGCCGCAGGTTCAAAGTAGTTAATTTTCTCAAGGTTCAATACCTAGTAAATACAAAGCTAAGACCATATGTCCTAAACCATAATAATTGTCCCTTTGAATCATATTTTCCAGTTGAAGCCAGAGTTCCATATTTCTCCTCCCCAAAATCATTTATTACTATCTAAGTCTATTGTAGCCCAAGAATACAATCTTTGGGGGGAGGCAGTAGGGAAAGGGTTTCGCTCTGTTGCCCAGACTGGAGTACGGTGGCGTCATGATAGCTCACTGCAACCTCAAACTCTGGGCTCAAGCAAGCCTCCTGCCTTATCCTCCAGAGTAGCTGGGACTATAGGTGCACACCACCATGCCTGGCTAATTTTTCTATTTTTTTATAGAGATGGGGTCTTGCCATATTGCTCAGGCTGGTCTCATACTACTGGCCTCAAGCAATCCTCTAGTCTTGGCCTCCCAAAGTCCTAGGATTACAGGCATGAGCTGCTGCCACAAGAATATAATCTTAAAAATCACAAAACTTCATACTGATGGATGTTTACTGCACTTGTTCATGTATTTTAAATTAGACAACCTGAATGTCCAAGAATGGGAAATTGGGAAAATAAATTATACTGATAAATACATAAACTTAATATCTACTTTAAACAATCACGTACAGCAATATTTATCACTACGTTAACATGTTCACAATAATGGATGGATAAATTATAAAATATACATGATCCTATTTTTAAAAACAAATATGTATTTTAATAAACATTTTACATACATATAAAAGCTGATAGGATTAACACTAAAAAGTTGATCATTATAAATCTGGGTGGGAGGATTATGTTTTAGGGGATTTGTGTGTTATTTTTGCTTTTCTACAATCAACATAGATTGCTGTGCAAAATTATTTTAGAGAATTTCTTTTTTTTTTTTTTTTTAGGAAGAAAGGTAAGAGGGTAAGAGGTATGTCCCTCAGAAAAGGAGAATGTGAAAGATTGGGGGCAGAAGGGAAGGGAGGTCTTAGGGAGAAAGGAGTGAGGTGGATATAGCAGTGCCATAGGGTGTTGGTTAAGAATGGAAATCTTGAAATTAAATGGCTCTGAATCCTGGTTCTTCCACTATTAAGTGTTTGATACTGGGCATGCTGTGTGATACCTCTGTTCCTGCAGCTTCCTCACGTCATAAAGTGGTGCTATTACATTATCCCCCTCATAGATTTATTATGAGGATTTAGTGTATTAATTTTGGAAAGCACTTAAAACAGCATCAGCCTGTATTAAGTATTTCATAAATGCTAATTATTATCATTATCCAGGAGAAGAAAAAAGAATAATAATCTAAGAAAGACAAGATAAGGAAAGAGTCATCTCAAATCTTAGACTGAGACCAGGAGACAAAGTCTATATTTAGGTATATAGGGGACAGTAAGATAAGGGTGAGAACCAGATGGGGAAGACTTTCCATTTCAGGGCTGGGTGAATTAGAAGTGAAATGCAAACTGCTTTTATATCTTGGGCCAAGCTGTGTTGTCTCCCAAACGTCAATGAATGGAAGCAGAGGAGAACACAATATTACGTAAGGTCTAAAGAGCTTGGGATAGCTGGGGTGAGGCGAGGCTCATTGCGGTTTTGATTTACATTTCCTAATGATTAATGATGTTAAGTATTTTTTATACATTTATAATTTCATACATTTATAATTGTTTCATACATTTATAATTTATAATACATTTATAATTTTAATACATTTATAATTATAATTTTCATACATTTATAATTTTCATACAGATATAATTTGTATATCTTCTTTTGAGAAATGTCTATTAGGGTCTTTTGCCCATTTTTAAGTCAGTTTATTGTTATTTTTTGCTGTTGAATTGTTTGAGGAGAGTAGGTAGAAAGGAGATGAGGAGAGATTGGTCAATGGGTACAGTTGGACAGGAGGAAAAAGTTCTGGTATCCTATTGCACAGCAGAGTTCCTATAGTTAAAAATACTATATATTTCATTGAAACAGCAATAAAAAACATTCTAAAAAAGAAAAGTCCCGGACCAGACAGTTTCACACCCAAATTTTACCACACCTACAAAGAAGAACTGGTGCCTATCCTGCAGAAATTATTGCACAGCATCAAGAAGGATGGACTCCTCCCCGACACATTTTATGAAGCCAACATAACCCTGATACCAAAACCAGGAAAGGATGCAACAAAAAAGGAAAACTACAGACCAATATCCCTTATGAATATAGAGGCAAAAATTCTCAACAAAATTCTAGCTAACCAAATCCAGGTGCTTATTAAGAAAATAATCCATCATGACCAAGTGGGCTTCATTCCAGAGATGCAGGGATGGTTCAACATACGCAAATCTATAAATGTAATTCACCACATAAACAGAAGCAAAAACAAAAACCATATAATTCTCTCAATAGACGCAGAAAAAGCATTTGACAAAATTCAACACCTTTTTACGATAAGAACACTTAACAAAATAGGCATAGATGGGGCTTCCCTAAAAATGATACAAGCCATTTATGACAAACCCACAGCCAACATCATACTGAATGGGGAAAAACTGAAAACATTCCCACTTAGAACTGGAACCAGACAAGGTTGCCCACTATCTCCACTTCTATTCAACATAGTGCTGGAAGTCCTGGCCACAGCAATCAGGCAAGAGAGTGGAATTAAAGGCATACGAATGGGAACAGAAGAGATCAAACTCTCACTATTTGCTGATGACATGATATTATATCTAGAAAACCCCAAGGATTCAACCAAGAGGCTCCTGGAATTGATAAATGAATTCGGTAAAGTCTCAGGATATAAAATCAATACACACAAATCAGAGGCTTTCATATATGCCAATAGCAGTCATACCGAGAACCAAATCAAAGACTCAATTCCCTTCACAACAGCAACAAAGAAAATAAAGTATCTAGGAATATATTTAACTAAGGAGGTAAAAGACCTCTACAGGGAGAACTATGAAACATTGAGGAAGGAAATAGCAGAGGATGTAAACAGGTGGAAAACCATACCATGCTCGTGGGTTGGCAGAATCAACATTGTTAAGATGTCTATACCACCCAAAGTAATCTACAGATTCAACACAATCCCTATTAAAATATCAACATCATTCTTCACAGATGTAGAAAAATTAATTCTACACTTCATATGGAACCAGAGAAGACCCACATAGCAAAAACAATTCTAGGCAATAAAAACAAAATGGGAGGCATCAACTTACCAAACTTCAAACTTTATTATAAGGCTGTAGTAATCAAAACAGCTTGGTACTGGCACAAAAATAGAGCCATTGACCAGTGGAACAGAACCGAGAACCCAGATATAAAACCACCCTCATATAGCCACCTAATCTTTGACAAAGCAGACAAAAACATACACTGGGGAAAAGAATCCTTGTTCAATAAATGGTGCTGGGGAAACTGGATAGCCACATGTAGAAGACTGAACCAGGATCCACACCTTTCGCCTCTCACAAAAATCAACTCACGCTGGGTAACAGATTTAAACCTAAGGAGTGAAACTATTAGAATTCTAGAGGAAGATGTTGGAAATACTCTTCTAGACATTGGCCTAGGCAAAGAATTTATGAAGAAGACCCCAAAGGCAATCACAGCAACACCAAAATAAATAAATGGGACCTGATCAAATTAAAAAGCTTCTGCACAGACAAAGAAATTGTCACAAGAGCAAACAGACAACCTACAGAATGGGAGAAAATTTTTGCGTGCTACAAATCCGATAAAGGGCTGATAACTACAATCTACTTAGAACTCAGGAAAATCAACAAGAAAAAATCAAACAACCCTATCGAAAAGTGGGCATAGGACATGAACAGAAACTTTTCAAAAGAAGACAGAATAATGGCCCAAAAACATATGAAAAAATGCTCAGCATCTCTAATCATCAGGGAAATGCAAATCAAAACCACAATGAGATATCACTTATCTCCAGTGAGACTGGCCTTTATCAAAAAGTCCCAACACAATAAATGTTGGCGTGGATGCGGAGAGATAGGAGCACTCATACACTGCTGGTGGGACTGCAAACTAGTGCAACCTTTGTGGAAAGCAATATGGAGATACCTTAAAGAGATACAATTAGAAGTGCCATTTGATCCATCAATCCCACTACTGGGCATCTACCCAAAAGAACAAATGATACTCTATAAGAAAGACACCTGCACCCGAATGTTTATAGCAGCACAATTCACAATTGCAAAGATGTGGAAACAACCCAAGTGTCCATCCATACATGAGTGGATTAATAAAATGTGGTATATATATACCATGGAGTACTATTCAGCTTTAAGAAACAATGGTGATATAGCACCTCTTGTATACTCCTGGATAGAGCTGGAATGCATTCTACTAAGTGAAGTATCTCAAGAATGGAAAAACAAGCACTACATGTACCCACCATCGAATTGGTATTAACTGATCAACACATAAGTGTACATATGAGAATAACATCTATTGGATGTCGGGCAAGGGGGAGGGGGGAGGGGGAGGAGGGGACAGGTATATGCATACACAAAGGGTGCAATGCACACCATCCGAGAGATGGACACTCTTGAAACTCGGACTTGGCGGGGAGCGGGGGCAAGGGCAAGATACGTAACCTAAACATCTGTACCCCCATAATATGCTGAAATTAAAAAAAGAAATACTATATATTTCAAAATAACCAGAAGGAAGGATTTTGAATGTTCTCACCACAAGGAAATGATAAATGTTTGAGGCACTAGATATGCTAAATACCAAAATTCGATCATTGCACAATGTATACATGTATGGAAAATCACACTGTACCCTATAAATATATACAATTATTATGTGTCAATTAAAAAATAAAACTAAAAAAGAAGAGCTTTGTTTGTGATATTTAGAATCATCTGGCACCTTGGGGGAGTGCTTTTCTCTTGGAGAGGGGATTTGAGTATTGTCGATGAAGGTATCAGATCCTGTAGCATTCCTTGTTTTTTCTCGTTATTCTTGTTTGAATGAAGAGAAATAATTAAAACTTTTGGCTTTCTCAAGACTGTAACCCTAGAGTGATGATTATAGCTTCTACCCAACATGGTTGTGATAGTTATAAAAACTTTGTTGTGTTATTTAATCCCTGCAATTGGCTGGGTTTCTCTCTCTTTTTTTTTTTTTTTTTTTTTTTTTTTTTGAGTGGGAAACTTTCCTTTATTTAAAAAGGAAATTTAGCCAGGCAGGGTGGCTCATGCCTGTAATCTTAGCACTTCAGGAAGCTGAGGCAGGACGATTGCTTGAGGTCAGAAGTTCTAGACCAGCCTAAGCAAGAGCTAGACCCTGTCTCTACTAAAAGTAATTAGTCTGGCATCATGGCACGGGCCTGTAGTCCCAGCTACTCAGGAAGCTGAGGCAGGAAGATCACTTGACCCAGGAGTGTGAAGTTACAGCGAGCTATGGAGCTGTGGTGACACCACTGCACTTCTAGCCTGGACAACAGAGCAAGACACCAAGGAAAGGGTTGGGGCGGGGGAGGAGGAAAAGGAGGAGACGAGACCAGACCAGAGGAGGAAGAGGAGATGAGACCAGATCAGGAAGAGAGGAGAGGAAGAGGAGACCAGACGAGACCAGACAAGGAAGAGGAGACCAGACTAGACAAGACCAGATGAGGAAAAGGAGACAAGACCAGACGAGGAAGAGGAGATGAGACCAGAAGAGGAGAGGAGAACGGACCAGGAAGAGGAGACCAGACGGGATGAGGAAGAGGAAGCAAGGATTTTAGAGTATTTCTGTAAACAATTTACTTCATACACAAGAGTCATAAAGAAAAAACAGCGAATGCCTTTAATAATAACGGTGTTAAAGAAGAACACTAAATGTGGTATGGTGGATATATACAGTTATATTTTCAGATTTATCATTTGATCTATAGTATATTTGAATCTATTTAGTGTTAGAGCCCTACTGAGCCAGCTTGCTTGGCTCTACCTGTGAAAATACTACAATAATTCTTATTGAATATTCTTAGTAATAGATAAAAACGTTAATCTCTTTGTTCCTAAAACCAAGAGACAATACTACTAATTGAAGTGTAAAAAGATATAAAGAATTTACAAAGTATAGACACACAATCTGATAGCAAAAAATAAAAAGCAGTGCATTTCGGGGTTGCGGGTTTTTTTTTTTCTTTTTAATATAAATGACCTCTCTTCCTCCTCCTTATTAGGCTTAATAAAGGTTCTATCTTGAGAGCCAACAAAGTAATGTCAGCCTCTCCTCCGCCTTCTCTGTATGAACTTTCAAGGTATAAAGAATTGGCAAGCACCAAAGGAATATAAAGATAAATAAGACAAACAGTCCAAGAGAAATAAAAACCACATAAAACTGGAATCTATTATTTATGTTCTTTTTTTTTCCAAACTATTTAATACTAGGAAGCAATGTCAACTACATGCATAGAGGAGATGAGTTACTGGTCACATGTAAGAGTGCAGCTGAGAGCATCTTACCAACATAAACTATAATCCATTAAGGCCAACTGCTATTTGTGGTTTTACATTTGTCTGTGTATGACCTCTGGTTCAGAATGGGACACTCCAACCCTGATGGCCTTACCATTATGTTTCAGGGTAGCCAACAGCTTGCCTTCTGTTCGCCTTGCTCACAGCTGTTCTTACTTGAGTCCAGCTCTCTGGTGAGTTCCCAGCTGCATTTATCTAGGTCTCAGACCTTCAACCTTTGAATCTTGGCAGCAGCAAGGCAAATGAAGTTAACATAATTTACTTCTTGTGGTCTCATACTACCATAGTCAATGACTGAATCTGAGAAGTTACTATGTTGTCTGTAATGTACCCATGACTCTCATATTTGAAGCAAAGCCTGTAATTTGATTTGCTGAACATAACACAAATTTTGAGGACATTTACAACTAACCTACCAATACCTATGTAATACAGACTTTAAAATTCACACCCACATGTGCTTTTAATGTTTTTACAATCAACATGTATTATTTACGTACAAAGAACAATTTTTTTAAAAAGTTCACATCAATTAACTCTGCTACACTTACCTACCCAGATAGTTCTGACAGTCCTGAATCTAAAAAGAACTGGTATCATTTCTTCTAAAGGCAAGGAAATTAATTCTCACATAGCTAAAGTGTATTATATATACTAAGAATAACAGAAGTTAACTTTTATTGAATATTAATATGTATCGCAGACTGAATCCTCACAACTCTATTTGATATATACCCTTGTACTCATTTTACAGTTAAGAAACCTGGGACACAAAGTTAAGTAATCTGCCCTCAACTCCCCATAGCTAGACAATGCAGAAGTGGATTCCAACCCAGATTGTTTAACTCCAAAGCCCAAGTTATAGATTAAACTACATTTCTACCTTGACCTCTGCAAAGCAGCAACAAACAAATGAAAAACACAAATGAATAAACAAACAACAAATGAATAAACACCCTAAAAGTCACAATAACTGAGAAAAGGCAAGATTTGAAATTGCAACTCTGAGGGGGGAGCATTTGTTCAATGAATGAATTAAATACATGAGACATAAACTTGCTCATTTCTTGGCAAGGAAAATTGGTGGGGGGAAGGGAGAGAAGGCAAGAGGAACAAAAAAACCTACAATTTCATAGTGCAAACCTCCATTATTCTAAGCAACATTGACAAAATCTCGCCTAGAATCACTTCACCAACCAAGAGAAACAACAACAGACATCAATTCCTAGCACGGAACCTCAACACACAACAAAAAGAATTCCTAAAACCAGCTCGGGTAGAGCCAAAAAAACACCAAGCTTAGAAATCAGAGCATGTGACTTCAGTGTACTCACTAGTTGTGTGATCTCCAGCAAGTCACTCTTCCCTTCTGGGTCTCAATTACGTCAGTTGCAGAGTCAAGGGTTTTAACTAAATTAAGGTGTAACTTTCAGCTCTAAGAATATGTGAAACTTTGAGGAAGAAAAACTCCTGTAAAACTTCGAAAGCCTCGTGGATAAACACCGTGAACTATGGGTTTTTTAACCAGATGTACACTTCTAAGCCGCCGCAATCCCTGGCTGGAAAGCAGAGACCGGCTTTCAAGCCCTTGGGACTCAGAGAGCAAGGTCAAGTCCGGCTTCCAGCAGCTCTCAAGGGCTGCTGCATTAACCTCCCCGTGTACTATAATCCAAGTCAGAATTCTTTCTGGGGGTAAAAGCAGCAGCGGCGGAAGGAGAAATCACTATTCCGGGTCATCAGAAACATTAGTCCAGACCCTTAAGGTGACAGAATGAGGCTCAGAGACTGCAAGCGCCTCGCCCCATGTTACACAGCAGTTAGCAGCTAGGTCGGGACTAGAACCTCGATCTTTCGGCTCCCCGTGGAGCAAACGATCCTTCCATGTACAGCGGAACAGCAGGAAGGATAGGCGGCGGCGCGTCGGGGGCCGGCCGCGAGCGCAGGGGCGACGCGGGCAGCGGGGGCGCCCCAGGTTACCTGTGTCGGCCCCTGCCCCAGCGTGCAGCATTCTAACCTCCGGCCGCTGCCTGTCGCCTCCCGGCCTGCCCGGCAGCACCTGCCGCAGGAGCAGCCTCACTCGCCGGGAGGCCGCACCGCCGTGGCCGCCGGGTGCCCGGAGGAGAAGGAGCCGGGATTGCATGAGGCCGGGGGCACCGCCGGGACGGCTAGGGGGTCGGGTCGAGCTGCGTCCCGGGCGGCCAGCGTGAGGCGGCGGGGTTAGGAGGACAGGAAGCGGCACTGAGCTGCGTCCGCCGGAAACTCCTTCCCCCGGCGCGGCCGGCTCCGCGGTCTTGGCCCGGCCTCCGCGGGGGAAGTAATGTGGGGATACGGCGGGGACGGAAGGTCGAGAGAGCCTGAGTGCAGCCATTTTGACCCATACCAGAAGCTGACCACCCTGAACAAGAAAGTGGCCAGCGCAGGACCACGCGAGGACGGATAAATTACTAAGCCGAATGCCTTACAAACTGCTCTTTCCTTTCTGTGACAATAGTTTATAATTATCCTTTATGGCCTAACCTCCAGACAATGCTGGTCACTAACGGGCTTTTGAACATTTAAAAATGTTACCATTGCCCCCTAAGGGGTCCCGGTCCTGCTCAGGAAAGGACCCCTACTCTGTGAATGAAGTAGGATCTATTGTCTATCTCCCAATAAACTTTCTGTCGCTAGTTGGCTTACTCTCAAATTCTTTCCAGCTGGAAGCCAAGAACCCACTTGACGAGTTCAGGGGGCTTTCCTCCCTTCGTTGGGACACTCCCTGCATCAGAAGGAGCCTGCAGCACGCCCGGCCCAGAGGGCAGGCGCGGCCCGCTGGGCTGCAGCTCTTGGCACCGCTCAGCTCGCCACCCGTGTGCCTGTTCACCCGGATTCTCCAGGCCTGCATCCCTCCATCCCCTATAGTCCCATCTCTCAGTTCAGAGAATGCCAAAGGGTTTTAGTAACATCTGTCGGTGTGGCTCTTCAGATACTTGCTCTAAATCTTTTCTTAATTAATGGCCCAGTTTTGTTATAGTGCGTTTTCCCTGAGCGCTGCTTCAGATCCTCTTCGGAAATTCAGAAAATATGCACGAGATTATGGGAACTTTCACCTATCTTGATTCATTGTAACCACACCAGCGTTTCCATAGTGCATTTGAAAGCCTTACCCTTTGTCTTTTTTGTGGTTGTTGTTTCTTTGTTTCTACGTTTTATTGCCACTTCCTAAATTCCAAGTGGAAAATTCACATCTTAATGATATACAGAAATTGCTCAACATCAGAAAGGACCCAAATCAAGCACTTTTTCGGTCATACTGTAATACAAGAGTTATATAAACATAATTTATGTCTTTAGTAAGAGAAAAGTAGGACACTGGCTAAGGCTGCCTCCTTTCATACATTCCAAAAGCGGAAGCGGTTGTACCACAAAGCAAACTAAGCCTAATATAATTAGACTCATCCTCAAAATGTCAGAAGTGAATTGACAAAGGCAAAAAGTTTGAATCAAGTTATACAAAACAAACATCAAAGGATGCAGAAGGCCTCACTTTCAGCTAAAGGCCTTGCTAATTCTAGAGCTGTCACTGACTGTCTTTAAATACATATTGAGCACCGACCAGGTGCATAACCCTATGGTAGGTTCTGAGAAGAAAGTGATAGAGAGGAAGGTGGCTGTAAAAGAGAAACAAGGCTAGATGAGGAAGGCTTTGTACATCTCACTGAAGAGCTTGGACTTGAGGAATGAAGGCTGAAACGGGCTTCTGGCCTAGTTGGGGAGATAGTGAAAATAAAGGTAATGAATATTTACATAATGCATTACAACATGGTTTCATCTGTATCTTCTCATTTAATCCTCTATGAGACTGCTGGGAGAAATGACATAAATTCAGGATGTAAGCTTATAAAATACCTTTCCCGCTTTGAACACATACTATGTGCCAGGCATTGTGCTAAACACTTTAATGGTTTATCTCATTTCACACAACAATGCTTTGATTGAGATACTATTATTATCTTCCATTTTACAGATAAAGAAACTGAGGCTGGAAGAATTAAATACATCAGGGCATCTCCATTTAATCTCATGGGGAAACTCAGTACACACATGAAAGAATGGAAGAACAATCTAAGGCAATTTAGCAAAATGACTGATAGAAGCACTAAGAGCTTTTGGAGTTGAGACAACAGGGAGATCAATACAGGTTAGAACATTCATTCAGCAACTGCTGTATAACTAGTACCCTGTTAGGTACCGTGATGCAATGGGTGCACATCAAGAATAGAAGACAAACATACAAATAAAGAATTACAATACAGTGTGACATGTAGATTTTGGCTCAAGGTACTCTGGGGTGGAGTATTACACCCAGGAGAGGTCAGTGAGCCCTCACAGAGATGGCAATGTTTGAAATGGTTCTTGAAGGATATGCAGGAATTTGTCAGGCTGAGAAAAGGGCAAGTCAAATCTGGCAGAAGGAAGATCACATACACAGACAGAGAGAGCTGAAAGTACCTGGCATGATTAAGAATCAGAGAGTGATTCAATGTGTCTAGAGGTTGAGTACATAAAACAGTTTGTAGGGATAAGACCAGAAAGAGAAATTGAGGCCACATTGTATGCCAAAAGGAGTTTGCACATTAACCTCTAGGAAATGGAAAAATGATGAAGAGTTTTTACAGTGACAAATCTACAGTGTGGAAGAAAAATTTGAACCAGAGAAAAGGTAGCACTTGAGCTTTACTTTGAATGATAGTTTGCATTTGGATAAACACAGAAGAGGAGTATAAAGGACTAGTAGAGGCTCGGAGTCCTGACGAGCATAGTTAATTTATAGGAGCAGTGAGATCAGCCAGGTGAGATGGATGGGTAATCTTTGAGAATTAGTAGCTGTTGTCAGAGGGGGAGGAAAAGATTATAGAGTGAAGAAGTTGGACTTTATTTTAGAGGTATATTGGGCAGCCACTGGACATTTTGATCATGACACTTTAGGTGGTGACATGTACTATGACTTGAGTTAGGAAGACAGAAAGCATCAAGTGCTAGGTACGTGGAAGTAAAATTAGTCTCTGCTGGAAATGCTGAACCCCTGCTGGCAGCAATGAGGCTGAATAGGTAAGCATGGACCTTAGCAATGTTTTTAAAGATGAACCAAAGGTGTTTGGTCCATCACAACCTCATTAAAACTTCTCTCAAAGTCTTACTACAATGTCTGATCACGTATTTTTTAAAACTCATATACTACCAAAAGCTGGTATTGACTGTCAAACTTTTCCCAGCATCTGGGAGGAATATTTTTTACCTACCACATTAATGTAACTTGATGGAAAATGCAATTGATAATGCATCCATACTACATTCAACTGAAAGAAGGTAGGTGCTCCCATTCCTTCCTATAAAGAAGGAAGAATCAGAATAGAATTGAAGTTTCAAAGTCATAACTAACAAATGGGGAAGAGAAGACAACAATATAACGCTGGGTGCTTGTTTATGGGCTTATAATAAACATGGCAATAAGATAATTTTTTATTTTACCTTTGCACTGTTAGAATATTTAAATTTGTTGAATTTTGAATGCATAAATGGCACCTTTTCCTATAGATTTATTTATTTCTGGGCACATTACAGCAAGAAGTATATTTGTAATATACAGCAAGTGTATATTACAGTTGCCCCCAGAGAGAAATTTGCCTTTGCTATAGCAATAGCAGAAACCAGAAGACAATGAAGTAATGCCTTCAAGATCCTGAAAGAAAATTATTTCCAGGCCTGGTGCAGTGGCTCACGCATGTAATTCTAGCACTTTGGGAAGCCTGTTACCTAAAGTGTGGCACTTGTCCCTGAGACCACATCAGAAGAATGAGGACAAGTGGTTTGAGGAGAAGGAAAAGAGAGTTTATTAATTTGCCTGCACATGAGGAGGTTGGCAGACTCCTGTCTCAAAGTACCAACATCCTGCCTCTGAGCAGAAGTACAGAGCTTTTAAAGGTTCTGATTAATCCAATAATCCCATGTTTGGCTAAAATGATCTCGTAACCTCCGCCTGGGCAACTCCCCAGAGCTATCTCCACTGTCACAAAGAACAAAGGACACTCTCCTGCCCTTCCTGACCACTGGCCTGAGGCAGGAATGTAGGTTTTAATTCTCAAAAAGGTTGAGGGGGGTTTTGAAGAGACAGAAAACATTTTTACCCTTTTCCAGGCCATTTCCTGTGTTACAGGTCAAGGTGGGAGGATTGCTTGAGGCCAGGAGTTTGAGGCCAGCAAGACCCCATGTCAAAAAAAAAAAAGGAAAAGAAAATTATTTCCTAGAATTATATACCCAGCCAAACTACTAATTAAGAGTGAGAATAGAGGAGACACTTTTTCAGACATGCAAAGTTTCAAAAATAATCTATTTCCCATATTTCTCAGGAAGGAAAGAAATAAGCCAAGAAGGAAGAAGATAGGGAGCCTTGGAAAATAGAGATCTCACATAGAGGAAAAGGGAATCCCCGAATGATGGTGAAGAAAATCCAAAGGAGATGGCCATGTGGCAGGTCAAAAGGCCACCAGACTCCATGGGATCATGTCTGAGGGGTCAAAGAGACTTCAGGATCAGAGTCAGTAGGCATTGTGAAGAAAATAGAAAACACCACCTCATGGGTTTGAATGTATTGAGTTAATGACAATTACATGAAACACAAAACAAACAAAAGACTAATTTAAAAGAAAACAATGTGCAGGAAAGGGAAAGTGGAGCAGACTCTGTGGCTTAACTGTAACTGGCATTTACACAGTCATAATATTGTAAATGTCAAATATTATGCTAGCCAAAATTATGCCATAAACATATTGGCAAAATAGGAGAAGAGTGACTGGTGAGGACAAGGAAATTAGAGCTAAATATCCATCTTCCAAAGTGAAAAATCAATAGAGAATAATGCCTGAAGCTGAAAAACTCACAAAGTTGCAGTATAAGCATGTTATTTGAGATATGAGGTAAATGTCAAGAATCAGCTAAAAGAGTTGAAAACAGTTGTGGAAAATTGGTCAATGGGGAGGGACGTTCAGAGAATGGTTTTCTCATAACAATCTTAAAAAGACTAAATTTGGAGAAAATAAAGGGATTGTGCCAATATTTACTCCTACAAGTTTGTATGAGAGTCTCTGCTTCCTTGATGCCTTACCTACAACAGGGTATCACAATTGAAGGAAGGAAGGAAGGAAGGGAAGAAGGGAAGGAAGGAAAGAGAAAAAAGAAAACAAAAGAAAAACCATTGTTCATTTGGTACTCCAAAACTGACATCTTTTATTTTTATCCCTTTGATTACCAGTGAGGATGAACATTTTTTTCCTAAGTTTAAAAGTAATTTATGTGGTGGCTCACGCCTGTAATCCTAGCACTCTGGGAGGCCGAGGTGGGAGGATCGCTCAAGGTCAGGAGTTCAAGACCAGCCTGAGCAAGAGCGAGACCCCGTCTCTACTATAAATAGAAAGAAATTAGCCAAACAACTAAAAATAGAAAAAATTAGCCAGGCACGGTGGCATGTGCCTATAGTCCCAGCTACCTGGGAGGCTGAGGCAGGAGGATCGCTTGAGCCCAGGAGTTTGAGGTTGCTGTGAGCTAGGCTGACACCACGGCACTCTAGCCTAGGCAAGAAGAGTGACACTCTGTCTCAAAAAAAAAAAAAAAAAGTAATTTATATATTTTTTTAAGGCTAGTCAAGCGAAGCAGTGAGAGTGGAGAAGGAACAAACGAATCTGTAACTGGTTGTGATCAATTAGTTGTAAACACCACTGCACTCGGACCAGCCTATAACTTCTATTTTTGTTATTATTATTTGTCTAATTCTCCTTTATGTATTTTCTGAAATATTTTTCTAACTGATTTTAAGAGCTCTCTCCATATTAACACTTTTTTAATAAGTTGTCAAAACTTACATTGCTTTTCCCTCCATCACACTTTGGCAGCTTAAATCCTTGTGAGCAAGTAGATTCAGCTAAGGAAGAAATATGAAGTAGTAAGACTATGGGCTTTGGAACCAGGCATATCTGGGCTCCAGACACACTTCATCACTTCAGTTCTGTGACATTAGGCAAATTTTCCTTTCTGCACCTCAGTATCTTCATCTGTAAAACAGATATAATAAAATACTTAATGGAGTGTTGTGAGTCTTCAACAATATGTATAAAGTGTTTAGCAAAATATCTGGCACACAGTAGATATTCAGGAAATCTTACCAACGTGAAAGACCAATCTGCAGAAATTAGGCAACTCAATAATTTAAAGGATTTTAAATGGGTATTAAATGTAAATTCAGTGTTTGAAGAGAGGGGATCTAGAAGTCTTGATTACTGTGATAAGTATCTTCCATTATATATGAAGAGATATATAAAAGGGCACATGGATATTCTATCCCTTTTCATCCAAAGGAATAATTTCTAGGTTTTTCTCATTGTGATTCTGTTATATTTGCCTGCTGGCCCTCTCCTTTTGCTTCTTCTAATGGAATGTAACACCTGCATCTCTCAGACCTGCTGAGGCTGTCAATCACCAGGCACACGGGTTGGATGTGCGACTTGGACTCATAGTGCTTCACCCCGCCCCAATCAGAAAGCTTTATCAGGGGTGGCCATGGGGGCAAGGACTCTTTCTAGTAATTTTTTACTGAGATTATAGGTGCTTACATCCCCCCAGAGGTCCAGAACTGTCAGGGCCTTTAATTCGGGGAGAGCCTGCCTGAGACAAGAGAAAAGCAAAACAAATGATTAAGGCCAAGGGAAATAACATGTCCCGGTGATACACTTTGAACTCTGGATCAGCCAGGTCTGAAACACCCCTTTCACTATCCTTGGATAAATAAATATTGACTTAATGTATACAAGTAAGTTTGACTTACTTTTGTGCCGTTCATCATTTCAATCGTTCTGACCGATGCCATCTCTTAGCCCTGAAGCCTTTGCAGGAGTTGGTTGGCTGGGAGATGTGGCTGTCCTTGATACTGATCATTTTATAGTGCCTCTCTACATATGCGAAAAGAGGGTGGTCTGCAGATTATAAATGTAAGTTACATCAAGCTCCCAACTTATTAATAAAGGAGAAAAATTTCTCGTGGAAGCAAAGTGGCCTTACATGTATATTTCCCTTCCTTCCCCACCCCAAGTCCCTAAAGGGGACACATGCTTCCAGCACAAATATTCACTCAAGGTAGGGTCTTAACAAGCATGGAAAGCTCCATCCTTGTAGCGTTATAATTTTCATTACATTCAAGGCCCAGGTTATTATTCAGGAAGAATTTGATCAATCTATGGACTTCTCTAGCTAAGGAATATTTACAACATGAGGCTCTTGTGATCTTTGACTTCACTCCTATCTCAGCAAAGATCAGCAAAGGAGAGCAGAGTTGGTCCAGGTGTCCCAGGTTCATGCGCTCCAGCATTCTGGAAACCTGTTTTCCCAGAGCCACCCATTGCCTCTGATGGAACACCCATTAAGTCAGTTATTCTAATACTGGGTTTGGTCTGAGGACCGCAATAACAAATCCATTTCACCACATATGAGTTTATCAAAAAGCCAAATTAACGACATCAATTTTCGCTCTTTAAAAATAGGATGATTGGCTGGGCGCAGTGGCTCACGCCTGTAATCCTAGCACTCTGGGAGGCCCAGGCGAGTGGATCGTTTGAGCTCAGGAGTTCGAAACCAGCCTGAGCAAGAGTGAGACCCGCCCCTGTCTCTACTAAAAATAGAAAGAAATTAGCTGGACAACTAAAAATATATAGAAAAAATTAGCCAGGCATGGTGGCACATGCCTGTAGTCCCAGCTACTCAGGAGGCTGAAGCAGAAGGATTGCTTGAGCCCAGGAGTTTGAGGTTGCTGTGAGCTAGGCTGACGCCACGGCACTCTAGCCCAGGCAACAGAGTGAGACTCTGTCTCAAAAAAAATAATAATAAAAAAAAATTATGTACAATACAATGTATACTATTTAGGTAATGGTTACACTAAAAGCCCAGACGTCACCACTATGCACTATATCCGTGTAACAAAACTGCACTCGTGCCCCCTAAATCTATAAAAATTAAAAAATGTGTGTAATACATATAAAATTTACTTCCTTAACTATTTTTCAGTGTACACTTTAGTGGCATTAAGTATTTGCACAATGTTATGTTACCATCACAACCATCCATCCACAGAACTCTTTCCGTCTTACAAAACAGAAACTCTGTACCCATTAAATAATAATTCCCCATCCCCCTAACTCCCAGTCCCTGCCAACCACCACTCTACATTCTGTCTCTACAAATTTCATTACTGTAGGTAACTTACATGTCTTAGCCAGGGTTTTCCAAAGAAACAGAACCAATAGAATGTGCTTTGAGAGAGAGAGACAGAGAGAGAGAGAGACAGAGAGAGAGAGAGAGACAGAGAGAGAGAGAGAGAGAGAGATTTATTATAAAATATTGGCTCATACAATTACGGAGGCTGAGAAGTTCTAAGATTTGCAATTGAGAAGCTGGAGACCCAAGAGGGCCGATGGGGTAAGTTCCAATCTGAAAGCCAGCAGATACTGAACCCAAGAAAAGCCAATGTTTCAGTTTGAAACTTAAGGCAGTAAAAAGTGGTGTTCCAGCTCAAGCTGTCAGGCAGGAGGAGCTCCCTCTTATCCAGCGAGGACCAGCCTCTTTGTTCTAGTCAGACCTTCAGTTGAGTAGATGAGGGCCACTCAGGAGGGGCGTGGGGAGAGCAATCTGCTCCATTCAGTCTGTTGTTCAAATGTTAATTATATCCAAAAACACCCTCACAGACACACCCAGAGTAATGTTTGACCAAATGTCTGAGTGCTACATGGCCCAGTCAATTTGACACAAAAAATTAACCATCACATCATACAAGTTGAATCGTGTAGTATTTATCTTTTAGTGACTGACTTATTTCACTTTACATAATGTCCTCAAAGTTCATCCATGTAGTAGTATGTGTCAGAATTTCCTTCCTTTTGAAGGATGAATGATATTCCATTGTATGTACATATTACAATTTGTTTATCCATTCATCTGTCACTTGGGTTGGACAGTTGGGTTACTTCCACCTTTTGGCTATTGTGAATAATGCTCCTAGGAACAAGGGTGTAGAAATATCTCTTCTAGTTCCTGCCTTTAATTCTTTTGAGTACATACCCAGAAGTGGAATTGCTGGATCATACGGTAATACTATTAAAACAGTATTAAATACTATTCATATGGTAATACTATTTTTAACTTTTTGAGGAGCCTGGCATATTGTTTTCCATAGTAGCTGCACTATTTAACATTTTCACCATCAGTGTGCAAAAGTTCCAATTTCTCCACAACCTCACCAACACTTGTTATTTTCTGCTTTTTTGATAGCAGCTTTCCTAATGGATATAGGGTGGTTATTAGTTTTTTATACTTAAATTTTAGTCATTTGTGTCCATTCTTGTCACTTACTAGGTTTTTGTTGTTACCTCTTTAAGACTATAGACCCAAGTGTCAGAGACCATGCTTGTTCTGTAGGTGGCTAATCAGCACTAATTAGCAGTAATTTTCAAAAGACAATATATAGTAAATAGAGGTTAGAGAAGAAATAGGAAGGGGTTAGGAAGGGGCAAAACAGAATCAAAACAGGTGGCAAAGAGGAAACAGGCATGGATATAGGCAGCGTGCTATGGAGAAATCTTTTTCTCAGGACTAAATGGTAATAATAAACAGTCATGTACATCTGTGGTTGAGAGTGGGAGGTAAGAGGGAGGAAAAGAAAAAGTTTATTCCCTCATCATCTAATATGACTTCATACCATACACAGTGACCATCACTGGAGTGTAGAAATGATAGCGAGTATATCTAGTATTATATTAAAGTGTAACTCTACCTCTGAGAACATAAATGACTCTTAACCCTTTTCTAAACTGCTGATTCTGTACACCCTCTAACCCTTTATAGCCTTTTCTCAATTACGCAAGAGACCCTAAAGTTTAATTGTAAATGATTATCTAAAATTGCCATCATGAATTATTTGTGTCATGACCAAATCGTGTGTGATATTTTTTTTTTAATTACTGTACCATTTGAAGTAAATCATTCTTTGGGCATCATACACTATGATTATTCATAAAGGAAGATTAATTTGCTTATGAGCATTTACCAAATATTTAGTCAGAATATACAGAGGCCTCTAGGAGCTTACAGACTAGATATGAGGAAGGGAAAATATGTATTGGTACTCAAAGTAACAGAGAAAAAGATTCCTAGACAACATATGATTGAATTTAAGGAAATCACTCCATGCAATATTATTGATTGCCCACTGTATGCTATGTACTACACTGTTTACTGGGGGAATAGTAGTAAATAAGACAGTTTCCTGCCTTCATAGAACTTAGGATCTATTCAGGCTATATTATATTTAGAAGTTTGAGTTTGCTATTGGTCAGTCATCTTCAAACTGTGCTTTGGAGATTGTCATATAATAAGGAATTTGTGTGATTTTTCTCCTGGGTTCCTGGCTCAGTTAAGAGTATCTTTGTTATTCATGACCCTTTGGGAATACTCTTGAGTTTACGCTAAAAAGGTGACTCACGGTGGGAATCTAGGTAGCTTCAGGATGGAGGCTGGTTATTCCAGAAAGACCAACCATGTGATTAGACAGTTGGGGCTTTGAACCACATGATATCAGCCCAGCCTCTTGACCTGGGGTGGGGGGTTCAGAGGTTGAGCTCAATCATGTGGTCAAAACCCCAATAAAAATTCTGGATGCCAAAGCTCAGTGGAGCTTCCTGGTTGATGAACACACCAGTACCCCAAAAGGGAGACACACCCTAATTCAATGGCAGAGGGTGTGGAATCTCTGCATTTGGGACCCTCCAAGACCTCACTGTATGTATCTCTTTATTTGGCTGTTCCCAACAAAAAGAAATGATAAATGTTTGAAATGACAGATATACTAATTACCCTGATCTGGTCACCGTAGATTATATGTATCGAAACATCACTATGTGCCTCATGAATATGTACAATTATTATTTGTCAATTTTAAAAATTAAATTAAATTTTTAAAGTTTTTAAATTCTATTTTCCATATTAGCCTCCTAGGTCGCTATTATTGAGTGATCAATAAGTATCAATGACTGTTATGTCTGTTTTACAAAGAAGAAAACCTAGGCTTAGAGGGGATAAATAACTTACCCATATATTCATGTGAAGTGTTCAAGGATTTGACTTCTGTGAAGAGAAGGGTAAATTGAGAGCCAGCGTAGAAGAATTATCAAGTGGCGAACTATCTGCGAAAATCAAAACATAAAGACAATCCAAAGCTAATTTAAAGGTTATAATCCAAACGAAACCAGATTTTGGAGATAACAGTAACCACAAAAGAAAAGACGACTTAACATAAAAGGGAAACAAAAACATTTGAAGGTCAAGATGTCATCAATAAAATGGGGATAATAAAATTTAGCTCAGAGAACTAGTGATCATGAGAATTTCAAGTTAGCTGCCTGGCAGCTCTGTTACCCTGGCTAGAGTGCAGTGGCATCAGCCTAGCTCACAGCAACCTCAAACTCCTGGGCTCAAGTAATCCTTCTGCCTCAGTCTCCCGAGTAGCTGGGACTACAAGTGCGCACCACCACGCCTTTTCTATTTTTAGCAGAGACTGGGGTCTCACTCTTGCTCAGGCTGGTCTTGAACTCCTGACCTCAAGCGATCCTCCCGCTTGAGCCTCCCAGAGCCACCCAGCCTGCTGCCTGCTATTATCTTTGGCATATTTCAGGTTTTCCACAAACAATCATTCTCTTTCCTTCTTCTCAGTATGCATTGTTAGAGCAAGAGAAAAATATGATCAGTGACCCAAAAGAGAGACTCAGCTATATCTGTCTGTTCACAATCTACACAATTTACTAAGACCCTTTTACAAAGTCAGTGAAATCCTGCCAACGTGGCAGAAGTAGCCCAATGTGTTTGATACCCCCTAGCTAAAAGTTTAGTATTGCTGGAGAAGGGTCATGCTAAATCACAGCCCATAACCACTACATAATATAATTTAGTATATATTAGAACATTGCAAAAAAATCTTTGCATTTATATTTAATATTTATACACATTAATATCAAAATGAAATTATGAAAATATGTTTACTTGAAACATATTCAAGTCCTAGGCTCAGATTATCATGTGCAGCTTTCTTCCTTACATGACTGAGAAGAACACTGAATAGTTATGTGGGACGAGTTTTGTCGGAGGGACCATTTGTGCACTGTAGGTTGTCTAGCATCCCTAGGAATACTAGGAATGGCCCCTGTCGTTGTGACAACTCCAGAAAACATAAATTTCCAAACTGCATCCTGTAAGGTGAAACTATTCCAGTTGAGGGCTATTGCTCCCGGGCTTCCCTTGTTGGGTACAGGATGGATGCTTGGGACAAAGAGCAAAGATCTCTCTATTTACCTTGGCACAATTATGAGCCTCTCTCAGCTGCCTGTCACTGTTTCTTGCTGAATTGTGGTCATCGCGGCTCTCTGAGCGATTGTTCAAATGTGGGCTCCATAAGGGCTGTAGGCTCAGGTTCTTCAAGGTTCCTCTCTGCACACAGTGTCCAGATCGGACCACCCAGCTGTCACTGGCCTTCTGTCCCCTGCTCAGCTCCTGCTCCCTGTGGCACAAGCCCGTTAGCCCTCGCTGATGGGGTTGCTCTTTGGGGCGGGGCGGCCACAGGACTCTAGTTTGGACGTGTGCAACAGAGTGCCCCTGGCTAACAGGAAACTCCTGCAACCTTGCTGAGTAAGCTGGGGGGAAATGGCTGTGTCACTGCTGGCCCCAACCCCTGTGCTTCCCTTGGGACCTTGCCCCTTCTCTTGGCTTTGGGGATGAGAGGGGCAGACTGCATGAGAAAATTGCCTTTTCTGTCGTTTTCAAACCCACAGTATCAGTGATGCTCTCTCTCCCCTCCGCAGCCCTATTCCTCATATGCTACGGAGCTAGATGGGGGGGCCGCTCATGGCAGTAAGGCAACAACGCCGGCTCTGGTAAACTGGGGGAGGCGTCCCATCCCAGTCTGGCAGGATTCTTTAGGATGTGGCGTCATTGTGCCTCTTTGTCCTCAGCTCTGGGTCCTGCTTTCCAATTCTAGGAAGAGAGGAAAAATCCTTCTTAACATCCTGTTACTATAGATAGTTAGCTGCCCCTGGGGAGGGTGCTGAGGGTTCAGGGTGGGAGACAGACGCACACTTCACCATACACCTTTGTACCGTTTGACTTCGTGTCACCTGCACTTACTCCTTGATGCAGTTAAGAGCTATCTCGTTCTAAAAGGGAGGAGGAATAAGTTAGTCTCCACGCCTTGCCTTGAAATGATGCCCATGATGTATCGTCAAGTTAGCAAAGCAAGCTGCAGCATCATGGGCCTAATAGCAATCGTAGTAACAGGTGTAGAACTGGCATAATATTTAATAGCAAAAGGAAAAGAAATGCACAGTCCCCACCGCGTGCTTATGTCGCTATGTTTCGCAAGTGTGAGGAAAGGCGTGGAGGGTCACATACCCGTCGGTTAACACGGTCACCTCAGAGGGGTGATGACGAGGTAAGAGAAAAACTTGTATTTCCTTTGGTATTATTTTAAATTACAAAAACAACACATGCTTGTTGGAACAAAGGCAGGTTCAAACAAGCGCGTGTTATTTCTGTAACTTGGAAAAGGAAGGAGGGGAAGGGAGAGAAGGTAGGAGAGAAGGAGGAACGTGTGACACCACCGCGCCGTCAATCACAGTCCGGACAAACTAATCAGCAAAACGAACTTGCAGCCCTACACAGGCGTGCCTGACACCCTGAGGCAGGCTTATTTTTTTCCCTTCCTTTGTTCTGAAGTTCCTGTTTCAGAAATAGATGACACACAGGCGCTGATCACACTCTCTCAGGACCAGCTCGTGAAGTTCTTCAGGGCAGGGTCTTCTCTTAACTTTCAAAGGTGTGTAGGACCCTGTATGGTAGAAGAAATTTATCGTTGTGTTTGTAACTAAAACAAACAAAACCAAAATTTACACGGCCATCCGTGGTTAAGGAGTTTAGTCTCACCCAGCATCTATTAAATCCTTTCTTGACAGCAAAATGAATTAGGGGGAAAAAAGCATAGAGGAGCCAGCAGAAGAGCTTATAGGAGGCAACTGAGCACACAGGATGATGGGGACCGGAGCTCATCTCACAGCCTTCCCCATGGTGACCCGGCCTGGGCTCCCCTGAGCAGCAAATCACCTGCATGCATTTCTTTCCCGCTAAAACAATGGACACTGCACCCCTTAAAACATGCCTAATAGCACAAATCTTATTGCCCAACTTAAAGTGAAAAAAATATTTATGCACATCAGACAGGCAATGATTTTAAAAAAACAAAACAAAACCGAAAAGCCTTGATAATAAAGATAAGAATGGGGTAAGAGAATCATATATTCCTAGGAGTGTGTAAAGTGGTACAGTTACTCCGGGATGTAATATAACTACATGTTTCAAGGACCTAGAAACATTTTACACCCCTCTAAGACTCTAGCTGGAGGAAATAAACAGAGATGTTATCAAAGATTTGGTATGAGGATGTTTTGTACAGCATTATTTATAATACTGAAATATTAAAACTAATTGTTCAACAGGAATGGCTAACTAAATTAGAGTTATAATTTATACAGTCATAAAATCTTCATAATATGTTTAAAAGGCTAGGAAATAAAACTATATATCAACATGATTCAATTTTTTAATGTATAATAAAGATATAAAAATATAGATAACATTCGAGTAGTCAGTTCATGAACAATTATAAAATTTTCTTTATCCTTTTTATGTTTCAAAATATTTCTACTATAAACATATGTTCATTTTATTATTGAGGAAAGTAAAATGAAGGGAAAAAACATCAGCTCTATTCCCACACAAAGAGAATGAATTCTCCTTGACACATTTAAATCCATGAATTTAGGACAACCTATTAACTGACCAATGTCAGGTAATTAAACAGTCTATTTCTGAATTCATAGATTTCCCTAAGGTTCTAAAAGATGTACCTGTTTAGCTACCAAGGAGCCATTACTCTCAGGAAAATAGAAAACCCCAAATTAAAAATAAAATAATCTTTTTTTCTTTCTCATTTTTCTCTTTTTCTTGAGAGAAACTTCTCTATACACACAAGAATTTGACAACAGTTTGTGCCACTTATGCATCTAAAGAACTGGCACTTTGAATGGGATTCTGAATAGAATTTGTACAGATGGAATGTAAATATCACCCTGAACTGAATTGGCCCTCATCCTGTCCAGCCAATCTGGAAATGTCTTCTAAGCTGTTTATTGCATGTGTCTAGAGCTCAGGGGAAGGTGTGGGCTGAGATGCAAATAATAGTATCATTAGCATATGCATGACAGCGGAAACCATGGGAGCAACTTCCATCTAAATCAGTGATTCTCAAGTGGGAGCAATTTTGTCCCCTAGGGAACATTTGGCAATGTCTGGAGCCATTTTTGACTTTCATAACTGGGGGCAGGGTGCTACTGGCATCTGGGTTGAGGCCAGGGATGCTGCTAGACATTCTGCAATGAACAAGACAACCCTTTACAACAAAGAATTACCTGGCTTAAAATGTTAGTAGTGCCTACATTGTATATTCCTACTCTAAACTCAAAACTTAAAACTGAACTCAATCTTTTTCCCTCAACACTTGTTTCTCCTCCTGTGTCCCCATCCCAGTCACAGTTGCCCATTTTAACCTGTTAACCAAATTAGAAACTACAGGTCCCCCTTAAACTTCCTCATACCTTTACTTCTCACATCCAAATGATAACCACATCCCATCACATTGACCCTGTTCACATCCATCTAATCCTTTCCCTCTCCTCAATCTCTCCGTCGTTGTCCTGGTTCAGACCTTAATCATAAATTGGTTTGCTGTAAGAACTTCCTAATGATTTCCTCTCTCCAATCTTGTCACCCCTGATCTCTTCTCCACATCATTTCCAGGATGATCTTTCTAAAATGTAAATCTAATTATGTCACTTCACTGCATGAAATCTTCGACTGATTTCCCTTTACCCTCAAGACTAATTCAAAACTCCTTATCAATTACACAAGCCCCCTTCATGATCCAAACTTCTCCTATCACCCACTCTACTATATTATAAACAACCTTCTCTTAATATTCTGTCTCCCTCAGTAGACTATAGGTACCCTGAGGGAAGGATCGGTGTCTCTTATCTCTGGACTCCCCATAGCTAGCACAATTCCAATTTCTGTTTGTCGAACTAATGAAGGAGATCACTCTGAGAGAGAGTGCAGGAGTGGGAAGAACAGAGAACCAAGGACAGAATCCTGGGGAGCACACATGTTTAGGATGGGAGATGAACTCAGGAGACTGGAAAGCAGTGAGACATGTGGAACCAGGAGATCATAGTGTCGACAAAGCCAAGGGTAGAAGATCATTTTAAGGAAAACAGGATCATCAAATACCACAAAAAGAAGTCAATTAACACGAAAACTAAAAATAGTACAACACATCAGAGAAGAGGAGTTGGTTGCAGCCTGTACCAGAGTCATTCTAATGCCCTGTGGGCCTACAGTCAAGTACTTGGTACTGGGTTTGGGGTCACTGTTGGTCAGTAGGACCAGCAGTTGGGAAGATTAAGTAAACACAGAACAGAAGGAGATTGAGAACAAAGTGGAACCTGCTAGTTACCTCTGCACCTGTCCACCAGCATGACTGACTGCCACAGCCTTTCAAGAGTAATGGCTCCCGCTTTATTTCTGCTTTCCAGATCTCAGGCAAGTTCTTCTTTCGGCCAACCCAAACCTAGAATGAAATAGGGAAGGGATTCCAGGAAATGTAGCCTCAAATAGAGTGTGGGTACTAAGTTGACCACACACAATCCAGCACACATTCTTTTGTTTAAAAAATTTAAGAAATAAAAATCTTCATGTATATTCACCCACATGTTTACCATTTTCAGTGTGTACCATTCCATCCTATAGATCTGAATTTCTATCCGGTAATATTTTCCCTCAGCATGAAGAACTTCATTTAGCATTTCTTGTAGTGCAAGGCTGCTGGCAATGAATCTCTCAATTTTTGTATATTTGAAAATGTTTGAATATCCTCTTCCTTTCTGAAAGATATTTTCAGTGAATATAGAATTCTAGTTGAAAATTTTTTTCTTTCAGTGAATATAGAATTATAATTGAAAATTTTTTTCAGTCCTTTAAAGTTGTCATCCTACCACATTCTCAAATCCATTTATTCTGATCAGAAGTCAGTTTTCATGTGTGTGTGTGTGTGTGTGTGTGTGTGTGTGTGTGTGTGTTGCTGGGGGACAGAAAGAGAGATGTGTCTTTTTTCTTTTGGTTGCTTTTAAGATTTTTGTCTTTATCTTTGGTTTTCAGCAGTTTGACCATAATGTGAACAGGTATGGTTTTCTTTGTATTTATCGTGCTTAGAGTTTGCTGAGATCCCTTGTCAAGACTGATTGTATTAAAAAAGTCAAATGTGGAAAGATTTTGTTATATATACATACATACACTCACACACACATGTACACACACACACACAGTCTCCTATTCATTATTCCAATACCAGCCTAATTTTCATTTCCTTATGGAAGTCATCTGTAACTTTTCTAAGTCAATTTCTCAATTATCTTATAGTACCATGTATTTTTCCTTTACAGCATTAAGCACCATATCAATTTTACATTTGTTTGTGTGATTATTTGATCAATATCCATATTTCCCCTAACGTGTGGATTCCATGAGGGTAGGAACTACATCTTTGTGGCTGTCGTATTACGTTACATTCCCAGGATATATCACAGTGAATGTTGCATAGTAGGAACTCAGTAAATATTTGTTGAATGCCTAAATGAAATAAATGAGATGATACTTTAAAGCTCTTAGCATAGTGCCTGACTTGTAGTAAGCCATCTTGGTTATTATTTGTAATAAAAATCCCCAAATGCATTTATTGTAAAATTGCTTATTCATACCATGGAACTATTGCTCCTTAGATGCTTTGGAAAATGCTAGTATAGACTATTTTTTAAGGATTTTGGCTGTGAAAGAAAAGAAGGAGGCGGGGAGTAGCTAGACAAGGATTCAGATCAATGAAGTGTTTGGTTTCTTGATGAAAAAGGCTTGGAGTGTCCAGACAGGGAATTTCAGAGATATTTCACCAAATTATTTCTTTTCTGCCTGGAACATTTTTAGTAATAAACAAGTTACACATGACAGCATCTTAAAGGCACTGCACAGTCTCTTACAGCTCCATTGGCTTTAGGAGTGTTATGATAGTGTCTGTCCAAATCCCCTCGCCATTGGAGGTGCAGGCGAGTGTGCAATTGCCCCCCATCGTCAGGAGGAGATTGCGTTTCTACACAATGGGGGAAGAGTAGAATAGGCTTGATGCTCAGCTAATCCATAGGAACATCTCTTAGTTCTCAGTTGCCTGGTTTTAATAGTAAATCAACAAATACAGAAGCTTCAGGATCATGGTAACCAGGGGCTCAGATCTCACAGGAATAAGGTTCTGGTTCATTGCACTAGACAAACTACGTAGACTAGCATAGGTGAGCTTAAAGGGATTCTAAAATGGGAAAAAGTTTCATATCAGTTATAGCCTCCAGCTCAACTGCAGCAGTAAGGGCTTTAGTTCTTCCTGGTGGCCTTTTTTTTATAAGTTTCCCGGGAAATAAGACCAACCAGAATCCTGGAAATGAAGATATGTGGATATGATTAGTGCAGAGTGCACTGTAGTGGATACTGCAGTATTCAGCTCAGCATCTTCAGGACCTAAACACTCATACCTCAGATGTTGAGAATATTGGCTGTAGATGGCTCACAGCCATGTCCCTGGCAGGGCAGTGCTCCCCACCACAGGGAACCGCTCCCTCTCCTGGAGAGCATCCTGTGGCCAATGACTGGCTACTCCAAGGATATAAAGCACCAGCCGGCTTGTTCCAATACGGAACAACATTGGGAGGCTGTTCACCCTCCAGACTTGGCCATAGGACTAGTTGAGCTCTTGCCCTCTCATTTTCTGCTCAGTCTACCTTGCTTACTTCCTTACAGGTGTATCTCCTGAGAGCATTCCCCGAAGAAACTTCTACACACAATTCTCCATCTCAGAGTCTGTTTTCAGGGAATCCAATCTAAGGTAGAGATAGGTGGAAGACAGCACTGTTGCCATGGGCTTTGGCATTCTTGGTATCCATTCCTCGTATGGCACCATGAGTCGTGACACTAGAAGTCTCCAAGTGACTTTGTGATTAGAGAATGGGGCAAAGAAATGGGACACATCCCTTGTAGTTGCTCAGAAGTGTCTGGAGAGTCTTTATTGAGGAGACAGGGTCTTGAATGGGCAGCAGGATTAAGAAAAGAAAAATTTTAGTTGTTAATGTTAATGAGATCTTATTTGTTAGAAGATGATGGTGAAGTCTCAGGGAGATCTAGATTATACTTCTAAGAAAACAGTCCAATTACTATATGTGTGTGTCTTCCAAAATTAGACTGTATTGTGCTGTATTGAAATAGTTTTATCTTCAGAATAGAGTTTCTCAAAATGTGGTCTGAGGACCACTTACATCAGAAAACACCTGGGAACTTTTTAAAGATGCAGATTCTAGGACCCCACCCTGTATTTACAGAATCAGAATCTTGGGACTTAGGAATCTGCATGTTTAGCAAGCTTTTAAAGTATTTCCAGAGTGCTTAATGAGTACAAGGTTTCTTTTGCAGATGATGAAAATCTCCTGGAACTAGATAACAGTGATGATTTCACAACATTGTGAATACACTAAAAACCACTGAAATGGTTTTGGTTAAAATGGTCACTTTTATGTTATGTGAATTTATCTCAATAAAAAATAAATAAAACTAGAGGGACAGAAATCGCATCAGTGGTTGCCAGGGGCGGCAGGTAGGGGGAGGGAATGAAATACAAAGAGTCAGGAGGTAATTTGGGGGAGTGGGGAAAATTTTCTATATATTGATTGTGGTGGTAGCTACACACATAGTGGCTAAAACTACAGAACTATATACACAAAAAGGTAAATTTTACTGTACATAAGATATTCTTCAATAAACCTGACTATAAATACATTCATATATACATAAATAACCTCCAAGAGATTTTTAGAAACTCTAAAGTTTAAGAACTACTGCTCTGAAGTAGTGGTTTCCAAAGTGGGGACACATGCCTCCAGGGTTCTAGAAGACAAACCCCTGGGGTACAGGAAGAAAATAATAGAAATCCTATTTATATTTTTTTAAATGTAAAGATGAGAAGGAAATTATGTTTTCCTGACATATGGGAATCCACTAAGGAGCTTTACTAATATTTACAAATAGAATGGCAGTGTTGCCCCACTCCATCTGTGTCACATCAGGTACACAAGATGTCCCCCGGGGAAGACCGGGAATTGCATAATGGCTTGGTTGACCTTTATGATCTCATTCATTCGCTTGCTTTCAGCACATTGCCACATACTGCAATTTACATGGATTTATGACTTACAATGTTTCATGTTAAATAAAGTAATTCTCAAAAAAAAAAAAAGGATAAATGGTTTTTTAAAAATCTCTGCAAAGAAGCTATTGATTGAAGGTGATTCTCATAATGCAAGCCAAGGGAACACAAAATGGCAGAACGGACTTTTTTGTCAGAGCTCTGCCATCAGCCACATTGGGAGGGAAACAATGTTGGTCTGATCAGATCGGAACTGAAGTCAGCTAATGGGTGAGAAATTGATTAATTACTTTTCAAAAGAAACATATTAGGAAGAGAGCATTCTGAA